>CM031564.1:3373656-3639751 GCA_018467065.1 Ephestia elutella
TCAAGAACTTAGTATCAAGCCTCAAATAGCATAATAAAGTTTCATCCCAGATACCGCGAGAGCGTAGCCCCGGGGCGTCGCTAGTGAAACTAAATAATATAATATAAAACTTTAACAGCCACCTATGACCTATCTTCACAAACTAACATACAGTTTTCGTCCAAGCGCGAACCTATCTACGTTTGGAATACCTATAAGATCTAGAGCGCGCACATTTATATATAAGCTTCTATCTCAATCACAGATTTCATAGTAGAGCACTTTGTGTGCTTGCAAAAATTGACTTGATAATAAATAACGCTTCAGTTTTGGAACCTTCAGTTAGAAGGCCTAATTCGAAAATAGTACTTAATTGAAGTTTATCAACAACATTTTTCGTTTGACAAATACAATAAAAACGTATGTCCAAACTCCAAATCCACCAACGCCAACTCCACAAACTCCAAAAACGCAAATAAATCATTCTATTCTCCCGTTTTAAATTTGATTTGCAATGTCATATGTTCGCGTAATAGAATCTAACTTTTTTGCGTGAAATAAAACATTTCCGAACATATGACGGAAAACCGCGCTCTAACTAACCCCTAAAGCCACGCTAAACTTCGGAACCACCCGGCGCGCGGCGCCCCCTCGCCAGCCCAGTCGCGACGCGAGCCCCGGCCACGGCGGAGCGCAGATACGCCCCTCGTCTGAACTCGGTATCAGTCAGTTCCGGTCCGGCCGTCGTACCGTGCGCACGGTTCCCTCTTTCGGAAAACTAAATTTTACTTTCGGTACTGTTTCAATAAAAAAAAAATCGACAACGAATTGATTACATATTCTGGATATAGTTTAATTTTAATTTTGCTTCTAATTAAAGCGTTTTGTACAGTGAATATAAATAATACTTTAAAAAATTGAACAACAATAAATTTCTATGAAAAATAAAAAAATATTTATGATTTATTAACAAAATTGGCCTCTATTTTTAAATTATTTTGAACTTCTAATAATACAGGAATTTTAATTCGGCTAAAATATAAAAACATTAAATTTAATTTTCTATCAGTGAAATTTTATTTATTTATTTACTTACGTCTGTACTTAATAAAAAAATATAATAAGAACAAAATAATAATAATGTTTTACTTAGGTATCATATCATATCAGCTACTCAAAGTTTACATTAAGTAATGTAAACTTTAAGTTACATTTAACTAACCGCTAATTCATTTCATTTTTATTGTTTTCACGCAGTGAAAGGATCATCATGCTAATCTTAATCATAATCATTATCGTAGTTGTAGTTTGTTATTGTGTGAGTACATTTTCAACATTTTCGCTAAAATAAATTAAAATTTTTGAAAAAATATTAGTGAAAATCGATAAAAAAGCGCGAATTCATGTGTCAATCGTGCCACGATTCCCATTAGAATAGATTATGTTGACAAAATTTTTATTTTTAATTACTTAATATATTTCTTTGAAAGCACAATATTTTTAATTAGTGTACTTAATGTAAAATATTTTTTACGTACGTTTGTTAATCATCTTCATCATCATCTGCCATGACTTATCACTTTTTTAAATAATTTAATATCTTAAGGTCACGTTTGAATATTTTTTGAAATGTTCATAAATGTAATAATTTTTAATGTGTATTCTACATCCTGTAACTTTACAACTTACAAATCCATAAATATAGAATGCGATGCGATTTCAAATTTCTTGTTTCAAAATGATACTATGCGAGTTTTTACAAAAAAATTGACATTTGGTTGGAATAACATTTTTATATTTAAAAATTGAATGGCCAATTGATATTATTAATAATAAAACAAAATAAAAGGTAGATTACAAATTCTTATTAGTTTCAGAAATTGTTGTGTATAATATCAATTTCAAAACAATCTAAATTGCAATAATTTATTGAAGCAATAATTTTAAATAATATAATATGATATTTATAATTTAATATAATGTATAATTTAATTGTATTTTTGTTTGTTCCAGTCACCATGTCGTCAACTAGGATGCTGTCGGTTGAGGTCAAATGACAATAACTAGAATAAAGGTACGTGACTTTTTTTTAATATGCATTATTTTTTTAAATTATATTTTGGTAAAACAAAATATTTTGGATGTTTAATAAATTATAATTAATAATAAAAACTAAAAGAAATACGAATTTAATTCAATAGATGCTAAATAATTTGTATAATAAATGGCTACAACCTACAACTTGTTTTGTGTGAAAAAATAATAAAATAATAGAATTGTTTGAATTATCATAAAAATATATATTTTTTATATTTTTTATAATAATTCAAACAATTCGATTATTTTTATTAATTAATCATAATGATATCATTAATTTTAAACTTTAACAAATCTTATAACCATACAGGTAATTTTAGACTCCAAAATATGAGAATCAAAGTGAAAGCGATTTTTTAAAATCTATTTCATATATTTTTTTATTAAAAAATATAAATTTACCCATATTACCATACCCATATTATTATATTTTTTTACCCATATTATTATATTTTTTTATTAAAATTTTTTAATTTATTTCTGTGATTTCACCCATAGAGAAACATATTCCGCGCGCGGAAGTCGCTAACCTATATTGTTTTTTTTTTTATTTTTATTTCCCAAACAAACTAGACAGATATTTGTATAATAGAATTTATTTTAGGTGTAAATAATATTTATTATACAAATATCTGTGAATCATGAACTCTCTGCTTAACCCTAAGGTTTAACTGTCAGACATTGCTTTTTGCATTAAGTCCACCATTTGTACTGTACTTTTGTATGTGTGTACAATTAAGTTTAAATAAATAAATAAAAACCTATTGAAAAAACCACTAAAAAGTGATATCGGGACAAATGCTTTAAGTAATTTTATGACGTCTACTAACTAAAAAATAAGAATGTGACGATTTATAAGTGTTATTTTTAAGCCGATATGAATAAAAATAATTGACTTTGACTTTGAATGCTCTTTCTGGTGGTCCCTAAAGCCCGCTGTTTGTCGGCCCGGCCGTCCGACGGGCCGGTTTAAACCGGATTATATGATTCGTTTAACTGTGGCAGCGAATGACAGTGACTGCGCTCAACGAATCACAGTTAGATTCTCCGACGGATTATAATTCGTTGCAGTTTCACTTTGGAAAATCTCAATGTTTTAAAGTTTTGTCATTATAATCAATAAAAAAAATTCAATGTTCGCGTACGGCGAACTCAAATAAAAAACACGACTGACAACTCACATAGCATATGTCATTAGGAAGAATGCAAGCAATCTAAAAATATCTCACACATCAAAATCTGTTATAGTGGAATAAAAAAACATCCATACATACATGAACCATAACAAGCTAATTATTTAATTAAAAATAAAAAACACGACTGACAACTCACATAGCCTATGTCACTCGGAGGAATGCAAGGAATCCAACAATACCTCTCACATCAAAATCTGTTAAGCCGTTCATGACTTTATGGTGGAACAAAAAACTTACATCCACACATGAACCCTGAAAACAGAACACTCCTTTTTTTTCAGAAATCAGAAATTCTTTGAAACTTGGCCTTCAAAGAAAGCTCTTTTTCACGTCAAACACTAATTATATAATCATATTATGGCTCAAAGCTACAAACTACAAGCATTTCGGAACTACCACTGCTGAGAAGAAATGCCGAAAGAAACTCATGAAACGGTCTGTCGTAATATGATATCACGACTTGTGTCAAGACACACGATATATATTGGTGAATATGATGGTAAAATATGTTTTTTCCGGCAGTGTCAGGAGCGCTCATGAGACAGTCGTGCCACCGTCTGCTAGAGCACCAACAGGCGGGCGGGGAAGAGCCGCCCCTTTATTCTCCCATCGACCAAATTTCAGGTAAAACACCCGTCAGTTTCATCCCCATTGCCTAGTTTACTCCTAGTAGCTTCCACCACTTCTATTGCATCCAAGAATAGCTAACACCATCCCTGACTTGCCTACGTCATGAATATCGCGATGATATGTGTAGCACACGATCAGGGGCCCTATTTTTGAAAGTGTGACTCACCAAAAAAGCGTGAGCCAAATGATTTTTCATTCGATATCAATTATTCCGTATTTTTTAATTGTCTATATCGAATAATTCGCAACGAGTGGTCTACACCGCTCGTTTTCGTATGTTTTGGTAGTCGAACGATTTTTACGTCAAAATGTTGAATGACATAGACAACCGGATACGGATATAGATGGAGTCTATTAGAATTTCATTTTTGCGTTCCGTTTAGCGCTTACGTTCTCTTTGATTGAAAATTTAAGAACATTTTTTTAACGATTCGTTACCGATTCGGTTTTCGTTGCGTAGAATGGAGTAGAAATTGTTTCTCGCATTATTTTCATATCACTGGCAACATTGCTAGACGAGTGATTTCAAAAATACGGCTTTTATGTATTTAGTGATATAATAGGACGAGTGAGACATAATAGTCTATTCGTTTTCGACGGTATGTAACACTTTCAAAAATAGGGCTCCAGAACAGTTATGTTGACCGAGAATCAGGAGAAAATCGCACCGAAAATTGGCCGGAAAGTTGAAAAAAATCATAACTTCAAGTCTTTAAAGGACTTACGACCAGAATTAGCACTTATTTATTTTAAAAGATGCTATTATTTGAAAACGTTTCTAGTATCATAGGTTCTAATAACCTTTATTTCAAGATGTAGGAAATAGTATCCAGTGGCCATCTTTGGCACCTCTTATATTTTCTCTCTACGATTAAATAAACGTGTGTCGATGTGTTGTCAATGACCTTTGAAATTTTGACCGGAAGTGGTGGATTTTCTCCGGCCAATTTTCGGTGCCATTTTCTTTTGATTCTCGATCAGCACCTTAAACTAATAATATAACCTTATAATATCAGCACAACTTTTCTGATTCATCGTGATGTCATATGACTTAGGTAGTTGATTCAAGATTTTGAATGCAACATTGCATGAAACCACACTTTGGTGATGTTTTTCATCACTTGTTATTATAAAATAAATAAAAACAATAAAAATTATTTATTAGGTAAACAAAAAGTTGTACAACTTAGTTGTTGGAACCTCCTTTTATGCAAAAATACGCCTGTGCTCCGCTCTTACATAACAGATTTTATTTAACCTAATTAATATTTATAAGTCTAAAAAATTATAAGTTTCTAAGCTACAAAACTACGCAATGTTATTAATTAAAGCTACAATTGAAATTAAAAAAGGAAAAACTTAATCGCATATGAGATGAAATTTACTAACGACCTCAGTATTGGATCGATTTAAGGATACAGATTTTCAAATCGGTGAAAATATTCCTAAAGAAGGAGTTTTGGGGTGGAATTTTGAACCAAAAATTTGCTTTATTATTGTATGAAACCAACCGCGATTATGTCTGTGATACTAGTATAGTATGATGATCTGTGGTTGAAGCTACTATGTACGTAAATTAGGTGACACGAGCTTCGATTTGGTGGTACACTATTTATTATCAAGTACAAAACCATATCATCTAATTAGTACATGTATTATTTTATTAAGAGCTTCATAGATATACATATTTTTATCTATGTATTTGTAAAATATTTTTATTTAAGACCGTTTTTTTTCATCGCTTATTTTGAGTTCTGACTCATAATCAATAAATCATATTAGATAAATTTTTCAATCAAATGTTTAAGAACAAACTAAATTCAAATTACACAAAACATGCGGCTATTTCTAGATTTACATTGAGTCATCACTTGTATATTGCGTCATTTATACAATAACTGTTCATACATTAACTGTTCATCGTCTATTTGCAGAAAAATGTCACCATTAAAATGACCCATCAACAGTCGTATTTGTATTCAAAATAGTTTAAAAAAATTGCTCACCAATCAAGGCAAGGCATGAGAATTGTTAAAAATGTGCAATATTATGATAAATATAATTAACTCATTTTGCAACTTTTCAGCACGAGTTTATTCTCCTGGGTCAATTTATTAGAGATCAAGCTTTTTGGGAAAGCCCATTTATGGCTTGTGACTTCATAAGAATATACAATGTAATGAATATTGTCTATTTAGTAAGGGTGGTTTTGGTATCGTCCAAAAATCGCTCAAAAAGCTGAATTGTTTTTTCTAATATCTTGAGAAATACTTTGGTTGCACATTTGATTCTTATACTGTGTAATTGTAGGACTTTTGAAAAAGGCATTAAATAAAAATCTTGTCCAGTTCGCTATTGCTTCTAAGTAACATTGAAACGTTTCCTTATTGATTTCGTTTCCACCACGCAGACTGTAACTACAATATTACATTGCAAAACGTGAGTTTTCATCAGAACTCACTCAATATTTCTCATTTTGATCCCATTCGCTTTCTTGTTGACATTTTATTGAACTCTGCCTTCACTGATCCTTATTTGATCCTAGCCACTTTATTGGTCAAATATGGTTCTATTTAAACGAACTTTGTAGTGATTTTGAATGGATTTTAAAATATACTGACTGTATATTATAAATATATGGTATGAACCAACTTTTTCCCGCGTATTTCCGCATGAATTGTGCATAAAACTTTGAGGTTCGCTCCGTAGTACCGCGTGCCGACTTTTATATTTTATCATAGTAATAATTTATTATGTAAGTAATGTAACTAGATATATGAGATAATTGCTTTGCAATGCTTTTCATAAAAGTATATTGTGAACTAAACTTTTTTCAAAAAATCCAAAGAAAATCTGATTTATAGTAACACGACGGGGTTTACCGCCAAATCGAAGTCCGCGTTAACTGCAATAAGTTACCGTAAAGTTAGCTACATCGTGCTGTGAGGATAGTTGGAACCTTGCCTACTGGCGGAGCTGTGCCCATCTTTTTTACAATACCTTTTTTTGGGCGAAGTGATAGAACGCAATAGTTAAAATAATAAATTACTTGACACAGTACTCTTACTTTCAGAAAACTGTGGGAAGTTTCCTTCTTCCCGCTATTATGCAGCTAAAATCTTGATAATGATTAGCACTAGCTTTTACAATCCCTAATTGTGATTCTGTAATGTTATTCTGGTGTTTAATTTAATTTTATATCTTCTTTGGATACATTTCATTTATTTCAAATCAATCTGACCATTTTGACTTGGTTCGGACAGTAGCTATTAGATAACATAAATATACTTAAATGTGCATGATTTGTACAAATAACTCAATGGTTGACCCAAATATGCACAGGTGAAAAAGGAATGAACAAAAAAGTCTTGCTCTTGTGAGGTTCTTGAAAAGTGAGGCTCTTGTCGGTGGAGTTCCTTTCATTTTTCTCTCTCCATTGCCAACTGTACTATACTATACTACTATACCTTAAATACGAGGTAAAAATAGTAAAATAATATGTAATGACAAAGCCTTCACTCCACTATTGGCACTCAAGTCAGCAATATTCTACTACACTAGACATTCAATATAAAAATAGGATTTTTCTGTTGGCGTACAGCCGAGGCGAAAATTACTATTTTGACACGATTTCATGTAAAAGATGCTTCATTTCGCACAGTTTTATTCAGAAATAAGAACTCTCGCATATTTAATTTCTTTTGGCAGTTCACAAGTAGTATCTTTTATAAAGTACTTATCATGTTTTTTCTTCAATAGAAGGTATTACCGTGGTATTACCAGTATTATTAGAAAATCAATAAGTATTTACTTCAAACAGAATATATTACTGGAATATTTATAATACAATAGCTGGAGTTTTGTATCTCCTTTTAGGCAAAACCTGTGCTAGGAGATTATCCTATTACGTAGAATTCATATCAAAATATTATTTACTTTATACAATAATAAAAAATCATATTTAGATAATTAAATTATACATCAATCTAGAATTTATAATACTACGACAGAAATCTCAAACTATATTACAAACTAGCCTGTGCCCGCGAACTCGTCCGCGCGTATCTCAGATTCTAAGCGGCATATCAAGATGAAACTTACGCCATATTTTAAGTAAGACGTTCTATAATCCAATAGTGAAAACCGCATCAAATTTGGTCGAGTAGTTTTTGCGTGATACGCGTACAAACATACAGACAGAAAGACAGGCAGACAAAAATTCTAAAAAAAATTGTTTTGGCTTCTATTAGCCTTATAAAGACCCCTCGTTATGTGTTTTCTAAGATATCTCTTATGTACAGACACACACCATCATCATCATCTTCATCAGCATGTAGCAGTCCACTGCTGGACATAGGCCTCTCCCAAGGACACACACCAGTTACAGTTTTATTATATGTATTGATTAATAATTGATTAATGAAAGCGTAAGTGACTCGTCAATAATATAATTCAATTATGAGTTTGGCAGACAAATCCTCATCAGGAATGCATATTGCATGTGTTCATTTAGATTAAATCGGGTCGCATCCGATCCGATTATCATCGCGATGCCCGATTGACTTGTCAGATTAATTACGTACAATCGAATACGATTCCACTGTACTTCCGTTCATTACTGATACGAAGTGTGAAAAGACGTTTATTAATTTTAAATAAATTTAAGTATTAACCTCAAACACAAGTTGAGCTTATCTTAAAGTAAATTTCCATGTGTTGTGGATATACGAGTATCAATCAATTCATTTATTCAATAACAATTTATAATTGTGTCTGAAATTCACATAACAACATAGTAATAATAATTAAACAATAATAATAATGTGTACTTTACAACTTCAGTGACAATATTAAAAATTAAAGTAATTTCTATTAAAGTAATGTCGTTAAGATCAATTATACTAACTATATTTTATAATAGACACAATTAAATAAACGTCCAAAACCCGGGACCCGTGGTTCGGACTAAACAACAAAGGCCGACATTTTTAAAAGCTTTTTTATTATTAAACTCTGTCAAAGCTTTGTAGAGAACCTTCTCTGATCTATATTCCTCGAATCTATGTTTGAGAGCTGAGAATAAATATTCTACGATGAGCTAACCCAGAGTCAGAGCTCGAGGGCTAGACTCTCTTTTTTTCAAAAACAACACACGTTTAAACGTGGCTTGCAGCTAGAAATGTTATTAAGTTAAAAGCCATTCGATACACCAATGCTTGTGCTTTGATCCACCGTTAGTCTGTGTAATTTGCCGTATGTACTTCTATAGTATTATATCATCTATGATTCTACCATCCATTGACTTGATAGGAATAAAATCAACGCCACTCGCTGTTGAATTATATATATATTTTTTTGGAGTTACGCCTGTCGGTACATAAAGATATTTTGTGTTTTAGATAAACTCGGAGCTCTAGGCTATGCTGGGTGTGCCGACGGTCCGGGGTGTAATAGACTTGAAGCATTTAACAGGTTATATTTTTGGTATATTTACAAAAATCTATAACGGCAAAAAGTTGAATTGAAGCTACGTGGCCGCTAGTCTATGATTAACTCTTTGATATATTTTGTTTTTTTTAAACTCATATTGACAATCAAAGGGCTCCCATCTGTATTATCAAATGTATTTATTTATAAGCTATTTATGTAACAGTACTGGGCAAAGGCCTCTCTCTCCTTCCAAGAATCTTGATTTAAAGCAATAACCTCAAATTAAATTACAGCAAAGGACTAAAGGAGAGATAAACTAAATACCAAAGTGTTCGTTTGTGGTCAATTAAACAGCCAACAAACTAATCCCGCCAAAAATATTTTCAAGTAAAATGTTGCCAAGACGAAAATATATAGCTCGCACTATCAAAAAGTTATCAGATCATAAGTAGAGCCAAGCTTCTAACTCTACAAGCCCTAAGTTCTTAAACTCTACACCTTAGTCGAAATATGTTTCGTTACTACAAGATCAATCGTATAACAGAAAAACGAAGGTAGCGAAATGGCCAAACCAGGCCATGTTTCGTCCCCGTTTACACTTTTATTTCCTAATTTAAGGGGTTCTAATTTTTTTTTGACCAAACACTGTCTGTGTTTTTCTATAATTTTCAGATCTATGGCATAAATAAAGTTTGTAATGGAAATCTCATACAACCTTCCATCTCCTAATTTAAAGGGTAGGGGTGATTTACTTAAAATCCCGCTACATCAATTTCAGGCCCCTGTATCAAAATTTGCGGAAGCCCCATACAAACTGCCATCGCCTAATTTAAAGAGAAGTTCCAAGTTTTATATTTTTTGTTGTTTGTTACTAATGCTATAAAAAATACATAGTTACATATATTATAGCCAGTTATTAACGAAACCGGAGTTTTCAATAAAATCAATTAGGTCTCCCAGGATCTGATGGTAAAATAACATAATGAAAATCGCTATTTTTTTCATATGTTATTTTGCCATCAGATCCTGAATATAAATATATAAAATCTTAAGTAAGAGCTACATACACAAACCCAAGTTGGGTTTAGATTATACCAGATAAGGGATCAAAAAAAACGATGAAGCGATTCGAGAAAAGGCGGGTAGTGCGCTTCGCTTAGCTCGTCTTGGCGGAGACACTCCCGTGCCCAAAGATCACTCATATCTCGCTCATATTGAATTGAAAGGCCCGTCTTATTGTGCTCTTCAGTTAGACAATCCAATCACTTCGGAGCACTTATTATTTTCCAATTCCCATTTCTATTTTATTTCCGTTCGTTCCAAATACTGAAAGTTCATCATCATGTAACGTATGCTTTATTTCTATAAATTTATTTACTTATATCACCTGATCTTAAGTATAAACATTATGTTCCAGTACCTATGCATGTGGAATTGGCCGTTTGCACTTTGAGCGTAACTGATGAAAGTTATATCGATGATGTGGCAAGCATTGTAGCTGCTGGATATTTTTGACCTGCGATGCTTGTTACTTTTCGAAGTCACAACCCGCGACCCGCTTAGTAAATTTCAAAATTGATTAAAATCATCGTGGTCATTGAAGCTAATTGGCAATACGATGTTAGAATTCGTTCGGTATTATATCCACCACTACGCGACCATCCCCGGCCCGATACACACGCGTATTAACGCTCCATCAAAACCAACGATAATGGCTCGATATCGATCTTTTGTCGACTGTCTTTTTTTTGGAACTAATCACTTTTATCCCATCAGCTAATATTACCAATCTCAGATTAATAATTGCCATCAAACTCTATGTAGGGCTCAAAATATATGGGTAGAAAAATAAAAAAATAAACAAGGAGTTTTCACACAGTGGTACCTGATCATGTGGCCCGGGAGGCCGGAGGCAAGCTGACACGCTATGCGACGACGGAGGAGGACGAAGCCACTCTCAGGGAGCTTCTACTTAGGTACGTGATACACCCTAGCGAAAGAGATTGAAGACTAGCTTACCGCCTTTATTACTGGCTTCATTTGCATTCGGTTCATAAGGATCTATGTGTCGATGTGTCTACCTCTCTACATTTCACCTTGGCTTGGCATCCAAAATATCTTGTATTGCAGATATAATGATGCGTTGAGTTAGCGCGTTGGCCGATCACCTCACTCTCTCCTGTTCCATGCCATCGGACCTTAGCACCGGGTTAGCATCAATGGCCATGCGTCGTTCGGACCTAGTCTCTGCGCCTCACTGTATTGGAAGTCGACACTTTTTTATTTTAAATTTACTCATCCTTAGGCGGAAAGCAAGTGGGCGCTTGCATGTGTGTGATTGTCATGTGTTTTTATAGTTTTAGCTACTTTTATCTTCGGCATTAGTGCTAGGATTTACTACATGAGTCGGGCTTCGCGGAAAGACGCGGATGGTTGAAATGTAACAGCTCGTTGTCGCGAGCCAACTGTCACTCCAGTGTCAGCCAGTCACTCCGGTGTCAAATTCCGAGCGCCGAAGCGAGCGCGTCTGCGGATTTCCGCATTTCCGCAAGTATTCGCAGAATGAACCACTATAATCCACTTGCTTTGCTTCGATCTTACAAACTCACTGTTCCAATTCACTGTCATCATTTAAAATACTTCTTTAATCTTTCTTGTATATATCATTTAAATCATCTTTTTCTTCATCATTCACAGTTTCTGTAGTTTTTTTCTCCTATTATTTAGTTCGTTTATAAAACGTTTGCTATGTAAGTATATGATATGTAATTGTATGTTTTACGCTATTTTAATTCTGACTTTTATTCTTCTATAGAAATACATAGTCAGTATAGTTATTTTGAATGCTCTTCAAGACGAGTGGTATTCGATGTCTATACATAGTGCTATATTGTGAAGTGTTTATATATTTTATTATGATGTACTATTTAATAATAACTTATTATATTCTATAATACTCATATATATTACGAAATTGATAAATACTTTCAATTTTCAAAATCACGAATCTAAGGAAATAATAGTACTTATCTGCATTATCCTTAAAATCCAATAAAGAAACAAACAATTATTATATTTTTGTTGAAAAAAGAGGTCAAGTGTCTTATCTATTTAAAACAAAAACCTTATATTCTATAACTTTTCCTATCTTTACACATTTGAACACCTGTTTTAAAAAATAATAATTTTATTTTTTAATTTATGTGGATATGTCATTATGGGAGCATTCTGCTCTGTTCGTGGGAACGAAAATGTGATGTGATATGACACCACAGGCTACACAGAATACGGTATGTTAACAGCGCGCCATTCACCCTGAATTGAAACTCTATGTCGCGGTAATAACGACAAATTGCAATGAACTTGCGTACGTCCATTGATCTGACTACGTACAGACGAACAAACGGTAATTACAGAAAATGCCGCCGGCTCATGCGGGCTTGTTCACATCGAGCCAATCAACAAATCGATCATTTCGATGGAAAACAAAAATTAAGCCGGCGGAATTATTTGGATATATTGACTGTTTGGCGTTTATCCGTGGGTATCAACAATGTTAATTAAACTTTATGAACCTTGGTCAAAGAAAAAATACACTAACGCGCCTTGGTTCTTCAATATTTCACACTAAATGCCCATTTAGACGGTGCAAGTTTCTTACATACAAGAGGAATAATTGCATGCAATAATTGCATTACAACAATTGACTATGAATAATTGCAAGCAATTGTTGTTTAGACCATGCAAGTATTTACTTGCTTCAATTTAATTGTATGCAACAGGCAAGAAACTTGGGCCACCGTCTAAATGGGCCTTAATACTGTAAAGAGGAAGTGCTTGTAAGTTTGTTTGTCTTCGGAACTACTGAACTGATTTCAAAAATTCTTTCACCAATTGAAAGTAAATACGTGAGTGACATAGGCTACAATTGCACCCGAGCGCGAGCTTGAAGTGCTTTGCTCTCGCTTCGTGACAGTTCCCCCAGTTTCGGAACATTAATTGCCTTTATTTATGTATGGGCGGGGCGCTAGTTCTATACAAAGCGCAACTTGTCATGGGAATTGTCAAATTTCTAGAGAAAAAAATAACTATATTTGCCAATTCTTTAATTTACTCTCCGTTTAGTAATTTTTAAAGGATACAATATAAATCACGAAAGGTATAAATACTAATTAACCACCACGTAGGTACCTAATTATGTTTATAAAAAGAGCCATTAGAACCCATAGGTAGTAAGCTCTTGAATGATGTGTTAGATTTAAATAACTTAGTGTGAGCTTAACTGGCTATGCCATAGTCTGACATGATCCGTATTCAGAGCTAGATAAACTTTTGGAACGATAGGAGTACGTATCACTAAAGATTCCTGTCACGGGAATAAATCTATCCATGTTAAACTTTGCCCTGCTGTCTTATTGACACACATATATACATACAATATACACATATATGAATTCAAAAATATTAGCAACCTTTTTACTTGTAAAAGTACTCATAAATATGAGCAACTTCTTGTATGGGACTGACTCTATCTATCTCTAATACTATTTTTTCGCCCAAAATGTAAAGAACAGCTGATTTTCTTTAGGTCGGATTCAGTCGATCTATTTTGTTTTAAATCACAAAAATGTAAGATTTCTGTATCGAAAATAACTGACACATATCAGTGTGTGTGAGCCTTGTAATACGAGTATAAATTTTGAAAGTTGCAATTTGTGTCTAGTCATTCATGTACCGTTAATGTAATGTATGTTTTATCTATGCAATTTTATTAATTGAATTAGTTTGTAATTATTATAAAAGGACATGATGACACGAGCTGCTGCATTGTTGGTGACATAAAAATAACATATGCTGATTTTAGCCCGTGATACCTAAACTTATGTCAGAAATTGTGCCCTTTGCCCATGATATACTAATGTTAGAAATTGTACCCCAAATAAATACCTATTTCTGCATCTGTCTGGTTATTTCAAATATAACCCTCCAGGGTCTCCCCTTCTGTCTTAAAGTTACATTCGGTTATTTTTACCCGCAGTTTTCCAGCAAACCTTCCAAATATAGCGCGGCAATCGGGTAATTTATTAGCGTCATCTTTATTTTGAACTTGCCAGACTTCGAACACTTTAACTACTTTGTGGTTCGAATTTGCAACCATAGACTTAAGGCTTTTTTAGACGGTGTAAGTTTCTTGTACATACAACAGCAATAATTGCAGTGCGACAATTGACCATGAATATTTGCGAGCTACTGTTGTTTAGACCATGCTTGCTTCAATTTAATTGTATTTAGACGGTGCAAGTTTCTTGTACAATTACTTCCATGCTAGTCTGGGAGCAAAGAAAAAACATAGAATGTGCCAGCTGCTTCTCTTCCCGCCCAGATTGTAAAAGTCAATCGAGGGAAAAGGCTTTAAACTGGGTATTCCTCCACTCATAGGCGACAGGTTGCTGGCCAGCAACCTGTCACTATATATGAGTCTCCATTCCATCAGAAAGCCCACTATTCAGCTAAGCGTGGTTCCGAGTCTCACGACTCTTGACTCTGTCTACCCCGTAAGGAATAAAGACGTGATTATATGTATGTATGTATGTAATAATTGCAGTGCGACAATTGACATTGACAATTGACTATGAATATTTGCAAGCATATATTGTTTAGACCGTGCAAGAAAATTATTGCTTCAATTTAATGAGGGATTTGCCGAGACCCAAATTTTAAAAAAATAGTTCCAGATGACATCATAGATGGCGCTTAAGTAAAGGCGAGAGAAAAAGTTCCATACAAAAAGCAAAAATTCACGGGATTGGCATTTAAAAAAAAATAAAACTTAGTAAAAAAACATCTAAAAAGTATCAATATTGTTATTTGTGCAACTGTCAAACTGTTAGGTGTTTTTTTTTCTGCCTCTGGTTGACAAGAAAAAGCGCACCATATAGGTGCAGCCATTATTACGACTCGGCTTTCATAAAACGCTATCTGTTGAGACTTTTTTATACTGATTTTTTTTCTTAATTTAGCTGTCAGAAAATCGCTTATTGTATGTATCAGGCAAGAAACTTGCATTGTCTAAATGGGCCTTTATTATGTACTGGCGAACACCGCCTACATGATATAGTAAGTCTATGATTGCAACTAATACCAATACTAGAAAATACACTTTTAAAAATAAAATGTTATTGCACGTCCCCCATGCAATCTAGTCGACTCGTCTTTTCCTCCCCCTACTTATTTATAATGACACGGAAAATAAGCTTTTTCAGAACTCTTTCCACGATCTTTGTGCACTCAAGACACTTTAAAATAAGAAGCGCTAAAAATGTCCCGGGAAACCGAACAAAAAATCAGTTTGCGGTTGGAGAATTTTTCGAGCGAATATTGCGTTACCTGGCGAATTATATTGGAGATGAGAAAGCAGCACTTTTCGACGTCAATACTTTTCTCAGTATTTATTATGGATTTAATGCTGAAGTATACTACCATTTTAATTGATTAGATAAAGGAGTTATTTTAGGCTTTAAGTTTTTTTTTTTCATTTCAACATTTATACGAAAATTATTCATTATTTTCAGCGAGAGAAATCAATAGGGGTTCTTTTATGAATCGGGTAGGGGAGCTTTTATGAATAATGGGTTTTTTTTTTTAATTCTAAGCTATTTTATTAATGACTAACTTTCTCTTGGATTCCTTTGCGTTAATTTTTTGAAGGCCACTCATCTATACAACATTGTCGTTTAACATGCGTTTAACATATTCGCTTTCTCGCTCAGTCCGACTTACATGAATGAGACGTACGATATGCTACCTATATCACTCATGTCAATAGAAGTGACTGACAAATCTATTTATTAAATTTCACTACTATATACCTTTAAAAAAATTATTATATAACTTTAAACTTAATTAGTTTTTTTTTTCAACAAATCTTGGCAAAACCCAATGTAAAAATTAGACCTCGCGACATGGCGGTATCGCGAAATGGGCAATGGGGAATACACCTACTTTTTCATGAAGAAATAAAGGGTTTCACCACCTAACCATTCACTATTAGGTCATCCTTAGTAACCTCTAGGTACCTACAAGTATAGGTATCTATTATTTAGGTTTATGTGGTTGCAACTACCTAATTCTTCTCTCTATCTAATTCTTTTTCTTTTTTCAATACTGATACCAATTATTAACTAAATAAATAAAATAATCCTTAATTTTTTCACCACATAGGTTTGGCACAAAAGTAAGTGTATTAATAACTTGGGTATAACTTAATTCACCTGTAATGCAAGAGAGTGGTGTATGAGATAGGTTTCCTAAAAAACCTGTGATACAGATCACCAAGGACATCACTTCATAGCTAAATTAAGCGATACACTAAATAAGTAGATAATTAATTAAATACCTATCCTTAAGAAATTAATAATTCCAAACCTTTTATGAAAAAGGAAATAAAAAATCTTCTTTCGTAGCTAGTTACTTCGCTACGAACTTCCGTAATGAAGTTTCGTAACTAGCTAGCTACGAAAAAGATCCACTTGGACGGATCCCTTGAATGCCTGCAATTCTTACTGCAAAATTAACAATAGGGCCGCCTTCCTCTTGTAAAATACTTTTTAAAAAATAAATGAAAGTTTATTCTAAAATTAGTAGAATCTATATCTTTTCTCAAATTTATGAACCAATACCTAAATAATTCACTATAACAATCTCAAAAATGATTCCAATTTCCTAAACTCAAAATCAACAAGTTTTCCCAAAAACGAAATACAGTTTTACAATGTTTAATTTTTGCTAAGCAGTTTTATTGCTTTTTGCTTTTGAATTTTGCTTATGTACTAAAAGACAATAAAATAAATTCGGACTTCACCTTATGCATTGTTTTACCTACTTCGTTACATTAATCTGATCAGTGACTTTATTAAAAAGTGGCGGCAACATTTTTTTTTTCACGAATGACTTTTTCATTTTTTTTCTGTAGTCTGGGCGATTTGGGCGCCATTGTCGCATCAGACTTCAGGGTGTAAATAATAATTCAGTTTTTGTTGCTTTTTATTGAATAAGATCTAAAAAATACAGAATACTATTAGAAAAAATTACACACTATAAAATTTATCACTTTCTAAATCAATAACTAAACTTACCCGGTAATTAAAGGTCCTAATATAATAATCAATATTTAAAATTATTTCAATCGGTATCGACTTAAATAATCAAGAGACTTGGTCAAAAATGGCATTCAAAAAAGCAGAAAATAATTTGAAATTATTTGCATTTGCGACAGACAGATGAGATAGTGTCGTCGCACGCGAAAGATCGAAAGAGGATAAATAACAGCAACGCGTAATAATAACAAGGCCATGGAAATAATAACAAGTCCTAGTTATTTTTTCCATGGTTACGACTAACATGAAGAACATTTTCTGTTTCGTCATTGCTAACATGAGATTTCTCTCCTTAGTACTGATGTCGCATTGTTTTGTGGCAGTCTGCAGCGGCAGGTCAGCGTGATGAGCATGAATCTGTCGACGAAGCTGGACGACCTGCAGCGGGGGGACAAGCAGCTGGAGACCACGGTGGCCCTCTGCGAGATCCGGACGCAACTCCAGGAGCTGACCAAAAGCGTCGAGTCATGCCAGAGTGAAGTCTCCGAGGTCAGTGGCTCATTGGGGAAAATTTAGCAATGTGTTTATAATATAGTAGGCGCGCCCCGGGACTTCGCTCCCGTGGGAATTCGGAATAAAAAGTACCCTATGTGCTGTTCCCGGTATTTTTCTACCCGTATACCAAATTTTATCAAGATCTGTCTAGTGGATTTTGCGTGGTTGAGTAACAAACATCCTCATAAATTCACAAACTCGCGTTTAAACTTTCGCATTTATAATATTAGTAGGATTAGTAGAATAGCACAGCAAGCACAGCAAACGAGCAATTATTTTGGCGCCTAAAAATATTAAATATAAAAAAGGGCATCGCAAAAGTAATTATGCTTGCGGAAAGAGTCTACATTTAATAAAGGTATATTTTGCTGTTCCAAACTTTTGCTGTTTCACAGACAACATATACGTCCAAAGAAAAATAAATATTGAAAACATTTAACAAACTTCATACAAACTCGCTCCGCATGCATCTCGTGAAAATAAAAGTAGCCATAGAGATATGAGGAAACACGGAGATGATGGCACCATAAGTAATAAGTACTCATGTGCCTATATAATAACTATAAAATAATGACTATAATGTAATAACTATACATATAATAATTCGAAATGATATAGCGAAACGATTTATTTATACCTATTTATTTGGAAAAATGTACTTAATCAGTCCGAAATTAAGATAATAAAAATAATTTTTAAGGACTTTGTCATAATTCCTAATACATTTTTAAAGGCCTGCCCTTTACGATCCACCTTCTCTTTCCAATCCATTGCCCCAAAGTAAGTTTGAGACTGTGTTATGGGATACCTACTAACTCAACGATTCTATATTTTATAACATCTAAGACCCATGACAATCTGAAAAAGATAATTTTCCATCTTGACCCGACCGGGGTTCGAACCCGAGACCTCCGGTGCGACTGTCTGGCGAGATGACCGTTGTGACACGGAGGTCGTCGAATGCATGGAAGTAGTAAAAGTACTTATTACTTCCATGGTCGAATGTCAATACGGTTCTTAAGAGAATACCTGCGTGCCATATCATGTTGGTGCAACAGAAATCCTTGTTTCTTTTCTTTCACTACCCGGAATCCAAACACAACTTTAAAGTTTCATAACACAAACGTGCGAGCGTACAAGGGGCAACCAACCCCTTTGCCTCTAGCTCGACATACAAAACTTGCAAAGTACCCACATAGCAGAGTCTTGCAACTTACTTAAAGCCTAGTTCGGAGTGGGGAGGATAGTATTTTAGTTGAGCAACTATACTTAATGTCTGAACAACGAAAACTCAACCGCGCTGTGCAGCTACTTAGTAACTTCCTATTTGACTAAATTGCTAAGGAGATCAGAATTTCAAGAGCTGACTCTTGACTGAGGAAGTCGATGGTCACTGACTGTCTTATTTATAGATATTTTTTTTATTTTAAAAGTAAATATGCTTAATATACTCAAGCTTAAGCCTAATAACTTGCAGAAAGAGGCCCTTACAAAGTTGTCCATAGGCTAGGGTATAACTACCATCCCACATGAAACCAATGTCCTAGGAGTCCGTTCAAATGGCAATGCTCCTCCAGACTTTTAAATCAAACCAATCAAATAAGTCTATTCCAAGATCTGTCTAGTGAGATTTTGCGTGGTTGAGTAACAAAGGCATCCTCATAAATTCACAAACTCGCGTTTAAACTTTCGCATTTATAATATTAGTAGGATTAGTAGAATAGCACAGCAAGCACAGCAAACGAGCAATTATTTTGGCGCCTAAAAATATTAAATATAAAAAAGGGCATCGCAAAAGTAATTATGCTTGCGGAAAGAGTCTACATTTAATAAAGGTATATTTTGCTGTTCCAAACTTTTGCTGTTTCACAGACAACATATACGTCCAAAGAAAAATAAATATTGAAAACATTTAACAAACTTCATACAAACTCGCTCCGCATGCATCTCGTGAAAATAAAAGTAGCCATAGAGATATGAGGAAACACGGAGAGGATGGCACCATAAGTAATAAGTACTCATGTACCTATATAATAACTTTAAAATAATAACTATAATGTAATAACTATACATATAATAATTCAAAATGATGTAACGAAACGATTTATTTATACCTATTTATTTGGAAAAATGTACTTAATCAGTCCGAAATTAAGATAATAAAAATAATTTTTAAGGACTTTGTCATAATTCCTAATACATTTTTAAAGGCCTGCCCTTTACGATCCACCTTCTCTTTCCAATCCATTGCCCCAAAGTAAGTTTGAGACTGTGTTATGGGATACCTACTAACTCAACGATTCTATATTTTATAACATCTAAGACCCATGACAATCTGAAAAAGATAATTTTCCATCTTGACCCGACCGGGGTTCGAACCCGAGACCTCCGGTGCGACTGTCTGGCGAGATGACCGTTGTGACACGGAGGTCGTCGAATGCATGGAAGTAGTAAAAGTACTTATTACTTCCATGGTCGAATGTCAATACGGTTCTTAAGAGAATACCTGCGTGCCATATCATGTTGGTGCAACAGAAATCCTTGTTTCTTTTCTTTCACTACCCGGAATCCAAACACAACTTTAAAGTTTCATAACACAAACGTGCGAGCGTACAAGGGGCAACCAACCCCTTTGCCTCTAGCTCGACATACAAAACTTGCAAAGTACCCACATAGCAGAGTCTTGCAACTTACTTAAAGCCTAGTTCGGAGTGGGGAGGATAGTATTTTAGTTGAGCAACTATACTTAATGTCTGAACAACGAAAACTCAACCGCGCTGTGCAGCTACTTAGTAACTTCCTATTTGACTAAATTGCTAAGGAGATCAGAATTTCAAGAGCTGACTCTTGACTGAGGAAGTCGATGGTCACTGACTGTCTTATTTATAGATATTTTTTTTATTTTAAAAGTAAATATGCTTAATATACTCAAGCTTAAGCCTAATAACTTGCAGAAAGAGGCCCTTACAAAGTTGTCCATAGGCTAGGGTATAACTATCATCCTACATGAAACCAATGTCCTAGGAGTCCGTTCAAACGGCAATGCTCATCCAGACTTTTAAATCAAACCAATCAAATAAGTCTAGTTCAAATGCCGAAAATCTGAAAAGAGAGACTTTGGAGATGTAAATAAAAAATAAATAAACAAAAATATACCTATTTATTTGCAGTACCAGTTTACAATTTTACTTATAATTGATGGGGCCTCCTTATAGACATCAAAGAGCCTGTGTTAGGAGACCCCGCTCCTCCTTAACTAGAAGTCACTTTTTCAGAAACAAAAACAATGTTGCAACATTACAAACATGCATGGTGTTATTACTAATAAAATACATGTATATATCCGTAAAAAATAGGGTTCTTTAGTGAAAATTTACGCAGGCAAAAGCTCCTTATAAAAATAAGATAGTCGATAAATAGGGGACTGGACCTGCTGGACAAGGTATGAGAATTGTGAAAAATATGTAATTTTATGATAGAATACATTTAATTAAACACATTTTGCGACTTTTCAGCACGAGTTTATTCGAGCAAATTCATTAGAGTTCAAACTTTTTGTCCAGTCCATTTTCTACGCGTGACGTCATATGAATATACGTTTAGTTAGGGGCGTTTTGGTATCGTCCAAACATCGTTTAAAATGTGAATTGTTTTTTACTATATCTTCGGAAATACTTTGCTTATTGATGTGATTCTTTTACAGATGTTTCTAATATTGTGAGATATTTCAAAGAAGCATAAAAAAAATATTGTCCGGTTCCCTATTAAGACACATGACAATGTTTGTTTGATGTTGATGAACGTGACGAAACTTATATCTAACGGCTGACGACGGGCTGTGTGCTAACTTGAGCTTCTAATTTTGAACGTTTTCACACCCTAACCACTTCTCACGACACCAGACCTCATCTTGTGAAGCAGTAGAGTGAATTTTGACGTTGATGTAATTTCTAGGATTGTATTATACAGGGTGTTTGGTAGTTTGATACAAAGCCTTAAAGCGAAGCTTGAATAGCCCATTTAGAGTCCTTTAAGAGAAAGTTTATTTATACAAAGTGTAACAGATTCTTTTTAGAATTTCTTTTTATTTTATTTTTACCAAAATCACAAAATTTTACACTTAATTGCTAGCAGTGGCGAAATTTATGCGAAAGATAATTCTTTTTATTTCTACTTTAGTAGAGCAATGTTTGATAGTATCGAAATACCAAACAACCAGTATAATCTGTGTAGATGCAAATAGCTTGCTGGAGACGAACTCTCCAGTGATACCTCGCGACGCAAGCAGGTCACGTCAGCCAACGGCGGATCCAGGATTTTTTTCTGAGGGGGGGCGGACTATGCATGTTGGAGGAGGGGGCATGGGGCATGTGGATTCCAATATGAAAACTCCAAGTATAATATTTAGTCGTATGTCATAGATAATTTCAAATTTATCACCAACTCGATGTTGTTTTAAAAAAAAACCGGCCAAGTGCGAGTTAAATTCGCCCACTGAGAGTTCCGTACAGGCAAGGTATCTCACATTATAGCTCTAAGTGAAAGTTTCAAAAACATTACGTACAATTAATACTGAATCCAGCGCCAAAATAAGTTTGTAACACTTGTTTTGGACTTCCTGTATAAGTACTGTTAAACCTTGCTTATTGCCAAATTTCATAATTTTAGGTCAACGGGGTAACCCCAAGGTTTTGATTGCTGCCTAAAATCGCAAAATATACAAAAATTCGCAACATTTACGGCAATATCTCCTAATCCCGTTGACGTATAATTTTAACTATTTTTTGCTAAAAGAGACCGTGGATCCGAGTATTCGATATTAATTTCAATTTGATACCTTTAAGCATTCCTGAGAAAAAAAAGTTTGATAGACAGACGGACAACAAAGTGATCTTATAAGGGTTCAGTTTTTGCCTTTTGAGGTACGGAACCCTAAAAAACAACAATTTTTAAAAAGCTCTATGTATAATTAGTCACTACACAAATGTTTTAAAAGTTCGAAAACAGAGTGTTTAAATAACCTAATATTGTATTCGACATTACACTTTTTTGATGTTTTTTTCGATATTTATGTAAAAATTCAGTAAAGGTACCCAACAGAGAAGATCCTAGGTAAAAAGTTCCCCATTTGGTTAAACATCGCATGCTCGCATATTATCTTATTTTCCGACGGTTCATGCATATTATAGTCAGAAAATAGTCAGCTTCCAGACATGGAACAACAATATAACGTATAGCATTTCAAGTTTACCCTACATGTGGCGGTGAAGGCGGAAAATTTGTAAATTATTTTGGGTAGCTCCATGCGTTGTTACTGTACATAAGATTTTTTAATTCTATCTTATAGGTTTTCATCTCCACGTGGCAGTAGTCAATTAAACCATGTGCATTTGCTCTCTTTCTAAATTAATTTCCCAATGTACAATACCAACCCCGTACATTGATGTAACAAAGTTTCACACCGCACACAATCCACAATCTCTACTGGAGCATTTGCTCTTCTTTTTTTTATCTTTTCCCTTCTTTTAGTTCTCTCCATTTCATCCTTTGCCATTTGATTCAAGACTCGACCCTGCTTCTCACGTACGAAGCGCATGAGCAGTTTCACTCAAGACATCAATTAACACGTGAAACTGCAACGCCTAGAAGTACAAGTCGATGGACTTTACTCGCTAAGACAAGTATTACATCAATGTGCAGCAGCCATTACCGACGACGTCATCCTAGCCTCAGTTGCAGATTACTTTAATTAGCAAATTAATTAGATTATCTCGGTGTTGGCTCGATCGATCAACGATCTTAATGGCTCCTGCTAATAGGTTATTGATTATTAACCATTTATGAGGATCTTGATACATGAGAAGTACACTGTAGGTCTATGCTTCTACTACATACGAGTAATTCAGAATGGCTTTGACAAATTAGCTTCAATATTATCAATCCAGGAGATATTTTCCTGCTAGGGTTACGCACACTATTTGAAGCATATTGAAGTCTTATTATTTCCATGTGTTCTCTATTCTTATTTTCAAGCAGATAGCGACACAAATTTACAGAGGACCGGATTTTAAAATATGGAGGACTTTGCCGAGCAGTGACACTATATAATTTAGTCAAAATGAAATATCAATCTTATATATACGTGAAGAGGCAAAGCTTTGACAAAATGATCCAACACAAAGTATAGAAAATAAACAGGATTTATGTTATCTATGTTTAGTTATATATACTATGCTAACTACTAACTTTCTATTTATTATACATATATATAGAAAAAGAACAGTTAGATACTTGTTAACATAGCCGGGCTCAGTGACCCAAAATGAGTCTTGGCCTCTAACACAAGAGCACGCCAGCCTCTCCGGGCCCTCGCAAGCTACCGCTAGTAGTCGCCAACTTGCAGCTAAACAGTTAGTAAATAACAGAAAAAGATCAAAAGGTTAGTTATTCATTCCTACTAAAACATGAGGTAATCAGGTCTTTGACAAAATGATGCTCAGACATGAACAAAGAGCCGAAGACATCTAGATCTTTTAAGCTTTTGATCTGGACATAAAATAAAACGTCTCCCGACTATTGGCAGAGTTTGGAATGAATTAATTTTTGTGCATTGTTGGATTTCGGTACTACGAACGAACTTTATAGTTTCAATACAAAGCAAAACAGACGTTGCAGTCTAATCAATATTGTTGCATAGACTTTCTATGTAATAACTTTTCAACCGCAAACTCGCGTCAGGGTTTGCAATTCAAAAATATAAGTCGAACAATATAATCCTAACTCATAGTAAAATACGAAAGTGTGTTTGATTATTTTTTTGTTTGTTTGTGACCTCTTTACTCTGCTGAACCAATCTTCCTGAAATTATGCATACAGATAGTTAGAAGCACTGAGAAGGACGCGTGCAAAAGCTTGTTTAAAATAATTTGTGATAGATAAGTGCCAGCGCACGCGAAATAGATCGAAAGATCGAAGGAAGATATATTACAAGCACAAAAACACCGACAGGATGTACCTAACTCTATAGTTACAAAAATAAAATTAATAAAAATATATACCATGATAACACATTTTTCTTCTTTTTGAGTCAAATCACGTTCAAATCACTTTAATGGCTTCATTTGTAGCTGTCATTAAGTCAGCTCAATCATTCTTAATTTCACAGGTCAAACGGGACATGGTCGCCATCAAGCAGGAGCTGGACACCGTGCAGCAGGTCAAAGAGGAGATTGAGGAGTTGAGGGAGTACGTGGACCGGCTGGAGGAACACTCGCAGAGGCGGAAACTACGGCTGTTGGAACAGGTCAGTGGATTGAGGAGTTTAGGAATTCGATTTTGAGGTGCAACGTAAGGTCCAGACAACACAGTCATTTGAAGATGTTTTATACTTACTTCGAAGACTCGACGACCCAAAGAGGATCTTGGCCACTGATAAAAGAAGCTTCCTTTCTACCTTCCCGTTCTCCGCCACTTTATGTCAGTCGGTTCTTTGGTGGACCTCCAGGTCTCTTAGGACCTCATCTTTCCAGCCGTATCTGAGCCTCCCGACAGGTCGTTTCCCGCTTGGTCGTCTCTGAGCCTTTAAGTGTAGTAGGGTAGGGAAAAAAAAATCCCAGCTTTCAGACTATAACTTTAGACCTTCAATTATAGTGTAAAAGTAACCCAACAGTGTACAATGTAGAGTGCAATGTAGAAACACTTTTCCGACAATATTTTATCGATCTGTTATACAATACGTTTACAGAATTTTCGAATAACTTCAGGAATCAGTAGGTAACGTAACTAACAAAGGATGAAGGGTAGTGACGATACTATTGTGTCTACGAAAGTTACGGTACTACGTCTATTCAATCTAAACCCGTGTAATCAAAACATTATTGTTAATATTGATAAAGTACTGCTTGCAAAATTTATCCTTCGAAATAAGTATGTTGCAATATCAAACACAGTCAACCATATTCCTGTCAAGTATCCTTGAGAATAAATATGTAACGTAAATATGCAATGCCAACCTTTGTCGTCACGACAGAACTAAGCTTCGGCCTTCAACCGAGATTGTTCAACGTTTCCAGTTAAAATAGCTCTTTGAGGAATTTCACGACCGTAAAGGCGATGCCATCGGGTATTTTAAAATCTCTAGCTTTGCGATACAAAGGCCCCAAGCCCCTCAAGAGCGGATTACATTCAATGGTGTAGTGTAACCACACATCTCGCAGACAGCTCAAAAGATGCAGCCTGGCATTTTAAGAGCTAGGTTAAGAAGTATCAAAGCCACAACATATAAGATTTACTTGCAACAAAAGGTTTTTAATACTGTTACTTCGCTTTTGTTGGATGCATTTGTGTTGTTTTGTTCCTTGGGTTTAGCTATTTTGTGTTTTCTTTGGACAGTTCTCAGGTAAGTTAGTTACGCAATACCAGATTTACATGTGACAAAGATTTTTAATACTGTTACATTTTCGCATTACTTTAGTGCACTAGTTTTTATAACTATTTTTAAATTCGTTTTGTCAGTATCATCCACCGGGGTTAGCTAGCAGCATAGAGCTCACACGGACGCGGAAGTCCTTGCTGCTCGAAGGCTAGCGGCGATAAATAGAAAAAGAAAAAAATACCTATGCGCATCCTATGCGAAACTTTGCTTTAATTCGTCAATTCCCAACAATCGGCTTCAATCACTGTGGATGACAGGTGCCGGCCGCTAGCTAGCGTGCGGTGATGGCGATGCATTCTGCAAAAGGCCTTTCCAACGGAGATTGGATTTAGGCCTCGCATAGCCACTGCTTTTCATCAATATTGGAACGCATTTTATAACAAAAGAAAGTTGCATAATTAAATTCAGAGACTATTAAATAAAGCGATATCTATTATAAACTTGTCATCGTTATTTTACATTTGTGATTTCAATAATCTAGCTACGCCAGTTGGTTCGCTTTTTTGCAATTTCAGGCCTACCCACCTTGTCAATAATAAAAACAGGTTCAGACAAGATTCTGTGCCACTTACCACATTTGTAGTCTGATAATCCCGTAGCCCAATGAGGTATCGATATGCCAAATGACATGATGATGTTTCCACAGCCCCGAAATCCAAAATCTACCAGCTCCAATTTAGTAATAATACGACTACCCAAGGAGTGTTAAGTTTTCAGGTTTCATTCATATATAAGTTTCTTTATTTCACCATTATTCCTGAACGCCTCGACAGATATAAATGTTTGACGTATCTATAGAATCCTTACATTATGCCGGAAAACATCGGGTTGCAATGCATGTTAACTACAGTCGTTGTTTTTTTTTTTTTTTGTAAAATTAATTGTCAATTTATTTCTCCTGAGGTCTAAGGTTCTCAGCTGCCGTCTCTATTACTGCTTCCTCAATAACACATTTCTGTTACAGGGCCTTACCTTCTTCTTATCCTACGCCATCTTGGCGGCGGTACTTGGTATGTTGCAGTTCGGTTACAATACTGGTGTCATCAACGCTCCTGGCAAAGTATGTGATTTTCTTTTCTTCTTGTTTAAAAGTTATGAAGCGAATTTCGCTATTTCAAACAAAATGTGAAAACACATAAAGAGTAGTTATTTATGACAGAAAGCATTGTGAGTACCTATAGCATTTTTTAAATGTGCAGTTATTAAAAGTTTAAATTTTTATACACAACGTCTCCTTCTGTTCTTAATATATTACTTAATAATTTCTCTGACTTGTTCACTATCTGAATTGCAGATGTTAACTTTTGTTTAATTAAAATGAATTCTTTAGATTTCGTTATTCATTTGTTTCTTTTTATTAATACACTCCCTTGTACGCAGAACATCGCTAACTTCATGAAAGACGTGTACAAAAACCGTTACGGCATGGACCTCCACGACGACACGGTCAACCGGCTCTACTCCATCGCGGTCAGCATCTTCGCCATCGGTGGCATGCTCGGCGGGTTCTCTGGTGGCATGATTGCTAATCGATTTGGCAGGTAATTTATTCTACTTCTCTTTCAATTTCACCACTTGCATTATCTGTAAATACGATACTTTAGCGTACGATCCTGGAGGGTTATATTTGGAGGACTATCACAGCGTTCGTTCTTGTCATACCGTGTAGTGGAACAGATGTGATTCTTTTTTTCTGTCAGTTCTACTAGTATAACAAACAGTAGAACATCGGTGAATTCACTGTTGTTTGTGGCGTCAAATAGGCTCAAATGTTTACTACTACTTCTTTGATTCATTTTATTGCGTTCCAAGTTCGTCTGATTTCTAATAGATTCTAATGGTGGTTCCTGATTACCAGGAAAGGCGGTTTATTGCTGAACAACATCCTCGGCATCAGCGGCGCTAGTCTGATGGGCTTCACCAAGATCTCACACTGCTATGAGCTCCTCATCTTTGGCCGGTTCATCATTGGAGTCAACTGCGGTAACACTATTATTGTCTTTAGGACCACCTCCTTTATTACGTAACTTATTGCTGATGTGAACGTTTTTTAGTCCTCGTGCTTAATATTTTTTTTATATTAATAAAATAACAAATGTCAAAGTAATATATGAGTGTGATGGTTACCAGGATTGAACACGTCACTAGTGCCAATGTACATATCGGAGATCGCGCCGCTGAACCTGCGCGGTGGGTTGGGGACCGTCAACCAGCTGGCGGTGACCGTAGGCTTGCTGCTGTCTCAGGTGTTGGGCATCGAGCAGATCCTGGGGACTGATGAAGGATGGCCCATTTTACTTGGTAAGGATATTTTACCTGCATAGAAATATTGTATTAGTTAGTGGCTTGTATGGAACAGATTGATCAAAGGTTACATTTTTGTCCAGGCTTAGCGATCTGTCCGGCAATCTTGCAACTAATCCTTTTGCCCGCGTGCCCGGAGTCTCCTCGGTACTTGCTCATCACCAGGCAGTGGGAGGAGGAGGCGCGCCGGGCGCTGCGGAGATTGAGAGCTAGCAACCAGGTAAGCTATAGACCAACTGCAACCAGGTCACATTAGTAGTAATAAAAGAAGTGGTAGCAAGTGGTTAATTGTTTCTCCGGCACAGGTGGAAGAAGATATCGAGGAGATGAGGGCTGAAGAGCGGGCTCAACAAGCGGAGGCGTCCATCTCGATGAGGGAGCTACTGTGTTCACCAACCCTGCGTGCGCCGCTTCTAATCGGCGTCGTGATGCAACTGTCGCAACAACTCAGCGGCATCAATGCGGTAAGTCTGTACTTGCAGTAGACAAAAGATCGACGTGATCTATTCTTTCGTTCCCATGCAGATGTTGTTCGCAGAGCTCGCAACTTCTGATTAGCGTGTGAACTCGATAAAAAAGAATTCTAGCAACACTCAGCAGCATCAATGCGATATTAGTCAAATAACTTGCAAAAATATGAATCGCCATTATCCTTTTTTATCCATTCGGTGAAAGTCTGAATAATTATTAGGCCTTGTTCTTTGGTGTATTTTTGAGGAGGAAGCTGTCGAAGTTTACCGACACCAATGTCAGCATTCCCCTAAAACTTAGCAGTATCAAGGGTCTGATATACCGACCAGAGTCCTAGAAGATTAAATGATAGAGTTATTTCCAGGCAATAGTTACAGAAAGAATCACAAAGATACCTTATCTCCTTAGCAAAGTGTGGTTTCATATTTTCAAATAAACTTCAAAATATATGTATGTACCTTCTTAGCAGACGTCTCCAACCTGTTGACTGTCTACTTGTTTAATTCAGCTTCACAATTCAAGTAGTTTTCAAGCTGTGTCCTCAAGTTTTCGCGAGTGGTAAGTAGGCAACTTCTGTACATTTGCAGATGAGACAGTCTCATAATTTTTAATTAGTAGTGCAATGTTATAGTTAAGTGTGTCTACAGGTGTTCTACTACTCAACGATCCTGTTCACGTCATCTGGCCTAACTGATGAGTCTGCTAAGTTCGCGACCATGGGGATCGGCGCTATTATGGTGGGGATGACCCTGGTCTCCCTTCCCCTCATGGACCGCACCGGCCGCCGCACCCTGCACCTCTACGGCTTGGGCGGAATGTTCATCTTCTCAATCTTCATCACCATTTCGTTTCTGATAAAGGTGTGTCTTATATAAAGGTGGTAAGGTGGGACGTTCAGGGTTGTACCCAATGTGTTGGGTGCAATGGATGGGATATATCTCTCTCTTTAGTCGTGGTTTTTATATGGAATGAAACACACACAACGACTCTCTTGGCAATTTTAATGGAGTGGTTTGCCATTGCCTTCTCTATTTCACACACTAGCTGATAATCATCAACACAGAGTGCAGGTTTCCTCACGATGTTTTCCTTCACCAGAAGCAAGTGGTGGTCGATGAAAACTAACATGAGTCAGATTGGTATACAAACTCATGTAGCCCGGGCAGGATTCGAACCTGGGATTTTGCATCCACAGGCGGGCGCTCTACCACTCGGTCACCACCGCTTGCTTCGGGTGGGATAAACGTAGGATGGAATATGGTGGACAGCGGACAGAAAGACATACTTCTCACCAATATTGGAATCATGATGAAAAAGAGAAAGATTAGTTCGGCACGAAATTGTTTTAAAAACATTTCAGTTATAGTCGGGAAATTGAAGTAGCCAGTTAATGATAGTCATTGTTTTAAAGTTAAACTTTTAACGATCGTTAAACCAATTTAAAATAAATATAGATATTAATGTAGTTAATTAAAATGATATAGATAATTCCGTATTTTTAAAAATGACAACTTCGCGACCCTCGGAAACGAATTATCGCGTAAAATACTAACTCGATACTAACAAAAATGGATATGGATTCGTAAAAATATGGATTTCCGTATTCAGTAAATGGTGAAGTGCAAATGTTTCAAACTAGGTTTATTACTTTCTGATTCGGGTTCTCCCAAACTCGATGCAAGTTCGAAGTCGCTACAACTTTTAATAAGGTTCCCTTTGATCAATACCAGAGTTTTCTTTGGTGCCATCTGAAGCTAGGTTTACTTAACATAGCGGAAGGAAATTATAGTTGTGTAACTTAGTTTAAGTTCTAGAATAAGTTTAATTCAGTGGCCAGTGTTTTAAACAGTTTTCACCGGGCTTACTTTGATGATTAGCTAGTTTTAATGAACAATACAAATGGTAAGAATCCCTCTTACAATTCGTATTATTTTTACCAGCGCGGCTATCCATATCCATTAACTGTTGACTTTTAGTCAATACTAAACGGACTTGTTAATTATAATATTTTTTTATTACCTACTTGTTTTTATAAGTGTTATTGATAATTCAAGTAAAGTCGATAGTTTAAAACACTGGCATATTTCATTTTGTGATAGTAGTTGGCAATATGACAATTGAAAGAAAAATAAAATCTAAAACAAAAAATTCTCATGTTACCAATTACTTATATTTAGAATTTCGATCGCTTTCGCACGCTTTCTTGTGGCTTTCCTTACATTTACAGCTCTACTTGAATTTTTTAGTTATTTTATTATTTTTCATTCAACTCCTATATCTACTTCATTTTTTACATTCTTATACTTCAATAGAACATACTTCATTATTTTTTTAAAGTTACATGCTCTTGTAACTTTTTCTTTTTCATGGACATTGACCATCATTGTCCAAGGTATACTTGATTTTCTATAATTACTGCATGCACCTATTAAACAAATATTATTTTTCCACATACCACGTTTTATTTGCTTCGCTTCTCGCTAGACCCCCCTCCCTCTCGACTTTCCTGTCGCCGAATCCGGACTCTCGGTAGGAAAGTGACAATTGAAACAGAAATAAATTCTCAAATATAAATGTTAGGACATCACTCACACAGCACTGAACACATTTTATGTTCACCACTGACATGACAATTGATACAGTACGGGGAGTTCTGGCGCACGCGTTTATACTAAAGCGAGTTTAAACACAAACACTGCTCAAAAGCAGATGGCACTTTTCACTCTAGCATATGCAGTACAGCAAATAGCAAGGGAGATTGTTTACTTCACTTCGCTATAGCACGAGGCCGGTGACAAGGTCTTAGATGTTCACTACGCTACAGCACAACTGGTCTTACGATCCAGTCAACACCTACAAAGTGTGTGATGTGCATTTATGTTTGTGGGTTTTTTCTTCCGGTCGGTCACGGGAAAGAACGCCATTGCTATCGCCTGATAGGAGTTCTTCGGTTATGTGCAGGAGATGATCGACTGGATGAGCTACCTCTCTGTGGTATCGACGCTGAGTTTCGTGGTTTTCTTTGCGGTGGGTCCTGGGTCCATCCCGTGGCTCATCACGGCTGAGCTCTTCTCACAAGGCCCGCGTCCAAGCGCGATGGCCATCGCTGTTTTAGTTAATTGGATGGCCAACTTCGTAGTGGGGATAGGCTTTCCTAGCATGAAGGTGAGTATTTAACTAAATATAACTATGTCTGTAGAATGATAAATAACTCATATATTTATTCCACTATTTATTTGCAGGCACTACTGGAAAACTATACATTCCTGCCTTTTAGTGTATTCCTTGCAATTTTTTGGATATTTACGTATAAAAAAGTTCCTGAAACGAAAAATAAGACCTTCGAAGAGATCTTGGCTCTGTTCCGGAATTCCAACGGGAGGTGAGATTTTTATTATTCACCTACATACTTATTTTTTTTCTGTCATGGTACACTCTTGTGTTTCCACGGTCACCAACATGACACGGCCCCATGTTTCTCTCTCACGGCCATGCATACCCACCGTGAACTCTTACCATTGCCATCCGCACGCGTAGCACGAAATTAATATTTGTAAATAAACCTCTACAAAATTCCGATCAATATGGCAGAGAATTATGTAGATGGTAAGTATTTTGTTTATTCAAAACTACGTTATTAAAAATATCTTCACTAAAATGGCCACAAAGGAAGTAACTTTCTCGGATCAAATAGACACCTAATTTTTCAATTTCCTGAATCTAGCTAAAATTTTACTGACTACAACTTGGTTGTGAAACCAAGGTTCCATTGGGCTACTGGTGATGTGGATGGTGTGTGCAGGGACAGTTTTCGCGACAGCCGTTTGTATGGGAGCATGATGAACTGCGTGAATGCATTGGAGCAGCAACTGCCACCACCACCGCCACCGGCGCCCGTCGACGAGAAACACGATTCATGTAAGTCATAAGCCCCTTATCCTCCAGGCAATATCAACGCGCAACATATTATGCTACGTTGCTCACTTCAATTGACTCAAGTGGCAGCACAGAGTTCTTCTCACTCGTGTAAATTGTACTGAGCGTAAAAGAGCTAATATGTTGCGCGTCAATGTTGCAAGGTGGACACGAGGCTTCTGGGTCATTAAAACCTCGTACTCATTTGGCATTTGCAGCGCAACATAGTCTTGCTAATTGCGTGTTTTCACAAAAGTTGTGGTCAATGTAACCAACTTGAAATAGTTTCCGAACCTGTTAATACACAGTTAAAAATGAGTTTTCGGGACGCTCGCTGTTTAGCAATCTAATTTATATTGTTTTGTTGCAAACTATTTACAGAGATCTCCCTCTTTTCCGTAAAAAGTGTCGAAACCAATGATAATTTTAGACTCGTACCGGTTTAAAAAGGTTCATATTTAGCAGTAATATCGAATGTATTCATAGGAATTAATTAAGAAAGATTGCCGAACGCATAAAGCTCAGTAACGAGCATCAATATATGACGTATGCCATTAAATACGAGGCTTTAATTAACGGTCGAATTACATGCGGATATGATGGATGTGAATTTGCTTTGCATTTGTAAAATAACAGCAATTTCTCATCATTACTACTGATTAATAACGCTGCACAAAAGTCAGTGATCGAAATGTGACAACCGTACTATATCGGTAGTAATAATGGGATGTTGCCTAAACTGCTCCACGCCACGACCTTACGACTGTACCTCAATACCAAACCAACTCACTGAGGTCAAACTTTTAATCACCAGCTTCATATTTTTTCCACAACAGTCTTCATCGACATTTCGTTGCACGGTGTGATTCCTACATTTTACGATATTGTATTTCCTCTGTAAACCTGCCCTTGGTTTGTATGATTGAGGAACCTAAACTTTATAGGCATGAACTACTCAACATTGTTTCACCGATTAGATTTTGACGACACACTTGCTATCTAATAGATCTTTACAAGTTCTCTAACAACTCGTGCTATTTTCAAATTGAACTAATTCGGCAACAGACATCACAAGCTACATCTAATATACACATATATAGGAATCCAGTTTGTTACTAAATAAGTTCTTGAATAGATTGGGGTATGTATATTCTGGCTAGAAAGTTTGTTTCCACTTCGAACTTATTCGGGGAATCATTAATCTTTAAGATACGAAGTTATTTTCTTCCAGCCAGGATTGTCAGCTAGTACCTATTCATAGGCTTATGTCCGTCATCCCATACACGGCCAAATTTTTAGGGATACAATGCCAGGTATAACTTGCATACTCACTATCTGACTAGAAAGCTAGCCTGAAGGATCTTGGGTCTTCTCATTCGATACAGTTTATAGAGTGTATTATTGATGTGGTGTATTATACGAATTTCAGTGTCGGAACAGTCGTCGGGTGGGGGGGATGCGGGTCGGCCGCCGCCGCCTCTCCCGCCCCCGAGGTTCCCTGCCCCGGGCAACGTCTGACAATGGGAGACTGTGCGTGCGCCTCTCGTCGGGCCCCTCAAGGCCGCCGCCAGCTTCTTGTTTCATGGACTGAAGCGACAAGCCGCGGGGCGCGCCTCTATCACTACCACACAACAAATGTTCTAAATTGATGTGATTAGGTTAATAACGAATAGAATATAAGTCACGGCGTAAATTTAATATAGCTCTTTAGTCTGTCATTTTATGACATAATTTATGAATGCATAGGTACCTTGTAAAGTGCCAGGATTCTTGTACCCATTTTAATTAGGTCTTCATCAAACTTTATTGGGATGAGAATGACTGTCGGTGCGGTACCATCGCGGAGTGATCTATACTTTAACGGTCTACAGATTCTAGCTTCTGATATTTATATTAAAGTTAACTGATAAGTATGTTCGACAAAAGAATATTCATTATAAAAAGCAGTAGATTTTTATCAACTACATTCTAGTGATCAATGCCGTTATGGATCCTGATTTGGGGCGCGCGGCGTCGTCCGTTATGTTATAATATGCGCACGGGTTAAATGCCAACTAATTCTACGTAGAAAAATAAATAATATAAAATGGGTACGATCGGAGTACATAAATACATAAAAGTAATGGTAATGAACGTAAGGTGTCACTAACATGTATAAAAATACAATGTACATACATGCTGTGACTTTATTGTATTGTTGATTTTTTTAATATATAAGTACTTGTATTATTTTATGAAAGTTTTTAGTCTCTTTTTACTCAATTGTTGTTAAACGTAATAATGAAGTCATATCTGAAATGACCGGGATTCTAACATATATAGTTGCATTATCGGGACGTGACTTTTAATTGAAAACGTGGGAATTGATAAATTTATATTACAAGTAACATTAGATCAGAGCAAGCAATAGAAATAAATACACCTGATTTTCACGCATCGTTACTTTCTGTGATCGTATTTTGTTTGCGTTTAGGTACCTTATTTGTAGCATTAAGAGATAATAAAAAGTAACATATTATCTTTTTAATTGACGGTGAAAAAAGAATAGAATATGGTAAGTTATACAATTTTGTGAAGACTTTTAAGGAAAAAGTAAAGCTTTTAAACTTATACGCCCTAGAAGACGAACAAAAGTTTAATTAAAAAAATTATTAGTTAGGGTTCTGTAGTTACTACAGGGTGTAGTCAATTTGTTCGTCCATGCATCTCTAACTCTGCTCAATTCAATATTAAGACTAAACCAAATGGTTCTTAGCGTTTCGTGATCGGTGCAGATTGCACGGCCTAATATATTAAATGTGGACACAAGTGTCGTTTGCGATGACTGATTAATATCATTTAATGTTATATTTATAGCTCAAATATTGGTACGGATTGTGAAAATTTATGTACTTAACAATCGACGCTCTAAATGTATTGTATATAATACATTTTGGGCTCGACCTGTACGTTCCATAGGCGAAGAAATTATATTATTTAAATAGAAAGGTGTTTGCGTTTTACCTGCTAAAAGTACGTTTATACGAAGTGGTTATGTGTTATTTCTACGGCCAATTAGTTATGAATTAATATAAATATGGTAAATTTTAATGTATGCCGGGTATCGAGTCTCGATCGCAATATAATTTGATATCAAAGGGAGTTACTTACGAACAATGACATATCAACGACAGAGATACAAAGCAATGCGAGCGAGTGTTCAGAAACTGTTCAGTAAATTTGTATTATTATGTTTTACTGAAGGCTTTACATTTGTATAGAGACGCAGTGGTATTCCTAGACTTACTACCAATTTCAATCAAGAAAATTAAATTCTTTTATTAATGGAAATGTCGTATCGTTTAACTATCACTAGTAATATTAAAGTACTTTTATCTTATGTACTGTATAACTTTACTGGATGTCGAATTCTGGGTAGCAATAGGCTCTGTGATACTAGATATTTTATGTTCTAAAAACTGGTAGTAATTTTGGGATTATTGGGCATGATATTCTGACAGTAGTGATAAGGCCAAATGACCGGCATTAGTACATTATAAGCTGGTAACTTATATTTCGCTCGGCGATCGTGAAGTTATGATAAAGATTTTAATACAAAAAAGTAGAATAAATCTTTAAACTTGTGTCACGCACTGCGCCCTGTAAAATTGGAAATAAACGAGGATATAAATTACACAGATATCTATTGAAGTTTGGCTAACACAGAAAAGTTGTTGTTCGTAATCTTATTTGTTAAGTTTTAATTTACTGACGCTGCAATGATATTTAAATTTTATTATATTTTTGTAAAATTTTCATATAAATTTTAATTAATAATTTATTTTATAAATTAAATAAAAATAGTTTATCAGCCTCCAGCCAGTCTCTAGTGATTGTTTGAAATTTGGACAGATGCATAAGTATGTGCTATCTGTGCCCAAGTCCAAAAAAGTTACAATGAATAATTGTAAAACACAAACAATAGACAATATGATCATTTATAATATAATTATTTTATAAAAATACAAGCTATACAAAACAATATAGAAATAGTAATATGGATAACGTTTAGAATACAACTTTAGGTCTATATCAGTAGCATTTTTGTATAACGATAACTGAGATCAACTAAGCTAAGCTGTGTTCACATTTTATTCCCTAGCTAGAAAAACATAAAAGCACATCGCATGGTTTTTATATCACTTACATTTTATTTCAACAATTAAGTATTACTTATGTTTTAATGAAAATGCTACTTATATAAGTCTACAAGTAATTTTGGAATCCTTACAATGATTGTTTGTAAAATGTGGCAATAAAATGTCTCAAAAACAGCCACGCTGCCATTTTAGTAGGTACCAACATGATTCGATGAAGGACAAACATATACGATATGTTGTTCCTGAACTTGTCTGAATGTGAATGAATTGAGAAGCAATTGAAAGTTAAGTATTATTTCCAACGCTTTATTCGATATTAAAGTTGTTTTATGGCCGGCCCGAAAATTGGTGATGACTTACATTTATCGATTGCCAACTTCAGTAATGCACAAATATTCTAATCGCACAATTTTAGGATAAACTATTTTTGTCAATCTCATATTCAAAGGACTTTGTATTCATGTTTATTTCCTTTTTCTAGTCGCAAACTTCTCTAAACCTAACAATCAATTAGTTTAACTTAAGCGTATTTTTCATATTTCACAAATTGATTTCTTAAGAGCAAGACAAAAAACAAGACGCCATTTTGCGATGACAAAATTATATCAAAAAATGGCTAATATCAATTACAACATCAATTTTCGGGCAAGTACTGGCTAAAGGTACGATTTGTAAATAAATAATTTATAGATATAATTGTAATGGATCGATGACGTCACTGCTTGTGGTGTAAATACTCTTAGCACATGCTGCGGTGGGAGAGCCGCAGTGGTTCGACCGATCTTCAACTTCTTTCTTTGGAAATTGCCGATGACATATATTACTATTGATATCACATCTGATTAAATACATACTCATTATAATGGTGTTTAATTCCCATATTTTAGGACTTTCACACTTTCTCTTCTCATCTCTCATCTTTCTATTAGTAGGTATAACTTCATAGGCTCGATTCAATACCTTAGCAAGAAATTCAGTAAAATGCGTAATGCATGGTTTAAACGTTGCAAGCCAGCGCGCTAGATGACCTGTTTAGTAGTGACTGTGCAACTCTCCCCGTGTAGACGAAACGAGTTATTGAGACACTTTTTGTTAAACAATCTAATGTCAAGTCAGCAGCCGCAAAGTCTAAACCATTCATTACATCAATCACTCGTTATGAGATTTAATGAGACGTAGCATTTTGAAACTAAAAAATCATAAAGTTACTATAAATGACTTAGAATCATATCTTATACATACTCATATCACACACGCCCGATTTGGTGCTTTTTTTGTAGTGATGGATAATTTATAATTTAATTTTTTATTCTGACAGAGGTGGTATAAGAGCGTCCGCCATTACGCGTAATCGTAGCACGTATATATGACTGGGATAGGCTGAAATTTGTTGCCCTAAAAATCATATACGGCAATATCTTTGTAAATTTCATTAGAGCAGAGAGTAAATTATTCTACCCCCATCAACTTCAGTAAACGTTTATATTTTAAACATGTTTATAATCGGCAATTTCTAAAGGAAAGATTAGCAAGAAGGTAAAATCGCGCAATTTCGATTTATCACAGTTTTTAAATGCCAGGACACGTTTGTCGACATCTCTAAATTATAATAACTAGTGTTAGACAGAACGTAGGAGTATTTAGAAATGTTGTTTGTATTATACTTATATCATTATGTTGTCAACTTAGTATTCAATAGTCCTTAGCATAGTTATGTTATAAGTATTTTTATTTTAGTATAAGAGAAAGGATTATTTTGTCAGAGCTGCTGTGATGTAATTATTTCAGTATCGATTAAATTATGTATATAATTAAGTATACTAAAAGCAAGAAATTTGTCGGCAAACGTGTATTTTTGTTAAAGTCTCCACAAATAAGAAAAAAATATATAAATTGGCTTTGGCTTCCTATGTTTTCTAATTTTATAAACAATAGATAAAAGCCCATAAAATACATTGACAACTGATTTTTTTTCTATCATAATTAAATTCTAGTTAAATTACTATTGTAGAGAAATTGTAATGGAAAACAAATTACATGTAAACAATATACTTACAATCGGTATTATTGGTATTCTTACAGAAGGTATTATTGGTATTTATGGTCTTTTTTGAACTGAAGAAAAAAGACAAAATATTTATTTTATTTGTGGAGACCACTGGCGAGCACCCTCAGCCGATAACCGACGACAGACGAGCTCCTTAGTACCTTACATTAATTTCTTCTCATAATTTTGTCATGAGTAGACAAGTAAATATTCTAAAAGCCTGTACAAATTCGAGTCATGTCGACAGATCCTAGCTTACGATCCTAGATTACGATGAAAACTATTTGAAAATCAAGTTCAAAATCTTAACCGAGAATACATACGTAATGTATTTCTAAAGTTATCATCATTACAAAAATTTCCGAATATTCAGTGAGGATCCAAATTTCAGTTCCAAATTTCCAATCCTACTAACTGATGCAAAAAGAACTCTTATCACAGAATAAGTACTTACTCGTAATAATACTAACTTGACTAACAATAATTTAGCTCAATACAAAATTGATTAGTGTTCGTGCAAGCTTATTTTTTTTTATCTGCTTCGTCTGTGATTGGTAAGAGCGCGTTTACAGAAAAACGGAGCCGTGTAGGAATCGACGTGTAAGCACTAAAAAAAGAATTATTGAAAGCATACTTATAATGGCACCACCTCTTGGTAATTCTTCAAAAAGCAGTGACAGGTTGAATTGCATTGGCTTAGTGGTCCATTCTTGGACATATTCTTGACAAAAGAGGTAAAGGCATACAAAAGTTAGATACGTATACTTCCCATCACGTGAAAAGGCCGCTGGAGGGTGCGGAGGGGGTGAAACTTGCGCATGGGTACGACTGACGAACCAATCGCGCGCTCCGGACGAGACCCGCCCGACCCCCGCTCACCGCATAGACCGATATATCGCCTACTGCGCAGCTTAACCGCCAGCGGCCAAATTACGTGACGGCAACTATACATACTGGTTTCCTTCACGGCTCCGCGTAGCGTCTATTGTCGTTGTCCCCAACTTAGACCCACTTCCCCCACCGGTGCACATAGGAAAATTAATAACATCGTTACTGATGGAAAATGATAATTAACACTATTTTCCTAATGATCCCATTTGTACATTCCATAAAGGGACTACAATAATAGACGTTGCCTAGAGATTGCGCGATCTTAAACCTCTTGTTTGTCTGTATGTTTGTCGGTCACGTAGCGACGCTGGATGCACGGACGGACAGATTCATTGGGAATATCCCAATCGCTAGTGGAAAATACCCTTATACTTCTCTAAGCACTCTCAACAGTACCGCCACTCAGAATATAGGTACGTTTACGTTTCAGAACGGACGAATAATCCGTACTTGTACAAACGAACTTGTAAAATTTTATTGGAACTACTTGTTATAAAAACGTAAAAATACATCGATGAGTTTTTATTTATCTCCTCATAGATATAAGTAGCCTTTTAAAATTACGGCTTGGTTAAAAAGAGTGTGTTGTAGTTTTAATTTACCTACCTATACTAATAGAAATATTTTTTCGATATTTTTGTATAGATTTGACAAAACTTTTAAGTAACTATAAATAAAATAGAATACGAAGTTATTTCATAATTTACTCTTTTTTGCTAATCACTAATAGCAATCTGTATGTATATATATAATTAGCTTTTGCCCGCGGCATCGCTCGCGTTAATCCTTTCTTAGCGGATGCCTACGTCATAACATCTACCTGCATGCCAAATTTCAGCCCGATCCCAGTGGTTTGGGCTGGGCGGAGCGTTGATAAATCACTATGTCAGTCAGTCACCTTTGAGTGTGTTTTTTAAATCATTGGCATCCTTTCTACTGGTGAAAGTACTCATGAACATGAGCAACTTTTTGTATGGGACCGACTCAATCCGATGGAAAAAAAAATCTGCTGTTCCATACTATTTTCCAATACCTACTCACCCGAAATGTATGGAACAGCTGATTTTTTTTTCCATCGGATTGAGTCGGTTCCATACAAAAAGTTGCTCATGTTCATGAGTACTTTCACCAAAAGAAAGGATGCCAATGATTTAAAAAACATCCTGTGTATATATATATAGATTGGTCGCCGACTGATTGATATATCAACGCAGAGATGAAATCGCTGAACGTAAAAACTTGAAATTTTGCTAAGAGGTTCGTTATATAGCGTAAGTAAGCACTAAGAAAAGAATTTTTGTTAATTCCACCCCTAAGACGGTAAAATGGGCAAAAACAAAGTAACGCGGGTGAAGATGAGGGCAAAAAAGCTAGTCTATACACATAGGTTTTTTTTTTTTATAACAGGGCGGCAAACGAGCAAGCGGGTCACCTGATGGTAAGTAATCACCGCTGCCTATGGCAACCACAACACCAGGGGTATCACAGGAGTGTCGCCGGCCTTTTGAGGTACCTACATGTAAAATGTAAAAAAATTGGACGCTAACGCAGAGACGAAACCGACAAACTTATAAATTTGAAATTTTGCAGAGGTTGTATGTAAAGTGAGCTCTAAGAAATGAATCTTATAAATGAAGGGAAATCGTGGACTAATTGATAGTCGGTAGGCTCTGCGGGCTAAACTGTCAGAAAGGGGCCAACTCAGCCCGCGGGCTAAGAGGTCTGTGTGCTCAGTTGACCTCGAAGAGATCTTAAGAGGCAATGGGCGGGATATATCAACAGAATGAATTATGAAAAGTTAGCTATAAGTATAACATTTTGTTTCTCAGATAAAGGTTGGACCTTGGTTGGAACGAAAGGAAGACCTTTGCCTAGCAACACGGATTAATTAAAAAAGCGAATATTTCGAAATAAATATATTATGCATAATTACTAATTACCTATATCTCTACACGAACACAATCATTGCAAACGTCTGTCAAACTATTATAATATTTATAATATAAAATATATCAAATACTGAAATACATTTCTATTTTCGGTGATAAATATAAACATTTGTATTTAACCTCGAACCAATGACGAACCATTTATAAGGCGATGAGCATGAATATTTGAAAAAAAAAAAAATATTCATGCGTTCGGAAAACAAACAGTGCCTCTATCGTACGTAAAAGTGTAACTATTCACATTCCATATAATTTTTAACGTGGTGATACGATTACGTATTCGCAAATATTCGTGCTCACCCCAATGGTCAAACCGAGGCGATACCGGCGAATTAGAGCGAGAAAGACTTATGAACCTTATAAGCTGCTCTAAGGAGTGAGCGGGATGCATATTAACCTACAAATATCACACGCGAAGCGGAATTCGCGTCGGTCTGTCCACAGCAAAAATTGTTATACATGTTCAATAGAAGTAGTTCGAATTCAATTCGTGCCCAATGGAAAGCAGCCAGCGTAAGCTTAAAGTTTTCCTCAGAAAATTTCAAAAGGAAATTCGCTAGGCAGTGCTAATAATATTATGAACAAAATGGGCCTTGTTGCCAGAAAATAAATTATTATTATGATATTCAACACACATTAAATATACATTTTTTGTTTGTTTCTGTTCTTTTTGTTTTCTTCTGTTCTAAAGTCAGTCAAAGAATAAGAATTTCTGAAGTCATAACTAAGATGATGATGATATTATGAACAAAATGGGCCTTGTTGCCAGAAAATAAATTATTATTATGATATTCAACACACATTAAATATACATTTTTTGTTTGTTTCTGTTCTTTTTGTTTTCTTCTGTTCTAAAGTCAGTCAAAGAATAAGAATTTCTGAAGTCATAACTAAGATGATGAATATTATATTACCGGAATGCAATATAAACAAAAAATATAAGTTGTGATTAAAGTATGAATCAAGGAATGTCATATCTATAGTATAAAAATGGTCATACCGAAACATGGGTTTCAGAAAAAAAATGCGAAAAGGCGGTTCTATCTCTTTTCTACATACAGGGTGTTTGTTAGTTCGATACAAAGCCTTAAAGCGATGCTAGTATAGACCATTTACAGTCATTTAAGAGAAACTTTTCTTAAGCAAAGTGTTACCGATTTTTTTTTTGGAATTTATTAATTAGTTACGAAAAATCAAAAAAATTACACTTAATTGCTAAATTGGCGAAATTAATGCATTTTTAACAAAAATGTAGTTTAATTTTTCAGATGAAAAAATAAATTATCTTCCTTACTTTGGTTTTTAGATCCAAAAATTAAAAACTTTGCAAGGTATCTACGTAAGTAATATCTCTTAAGAAAGCCCAATAACCAATAATGTTTTTAAAAAGGTTTTTTTTTTAAATCTCCTTCCATTATTTTTTTATAATCTCTGTAAAAATGGATTCCCTAATTTTATTTTATTTTTTTGATAACTTTAAAATAATTTAAAAATAAATTCTAATGTCACAGATACACAAAACATGTTTTTTTAGAATGTTCATACATTGCTCTAATAAAATAGAAATAAAAAGAATTATGTTTTGCATTAATTTCGCCACTGCTAGCAATTAAGTGTAAAATTTTGGGGTTTTCGTACAATATTAAAAAAATCCTAAAACAAATTGGTAACACTTTGCTTAAGAAAATTTTCTCTTAAAAGACTCTAAATGGTCTATCCTAGCTTCGCTTTAAGCATTTGTATCGAACTACCAAACACCCTGTATATTTGTCGCCATAAATAGAAAGAGACAGCACCGCCCATGAAACCGCCTTTTTTCTTAATCCATTTTCCAGGTCAAATATTTTAGGGCCCAAAATTTTCTATGAAGATGTCATTCCAGCTGTACGAAGTTCTTATTTTTTCCATGGAAAGAATACAGAAGCAAATTCAATATTTTAACGATACTTTAAATACATAATTATCTTATTTACAAATAAACTAATATTGCAAACTGTTCTCCATAAACTCTAAATATAATGCTAATGCTATGTGGTCCTTTATATTTAAAAGCTTTTTATTATTGCTCTGCATATATGTTAGCAAAATTTATTATGTTTTACTATGTGCCAATCAACAAGCTAATTATTAAAAAAATAAAAACACGACTGACTCACATAGTTTGTCACTCGGAGGAATGCAAGGAATTTAAAAAATACCTCTCAGTCAAAATCTGTTAAGCCGTCAGGACTTATGGTGGAATAAATAAACTTATATACTTATATGAACCTTAAAAAAAAACAATCCTTTTTGGTCAGTCGTGTAATAACGTAATTCTAATGTTATGTGGGATCCAGCACCATAAATATTAAATTAGAATTCAAAGGAAAGTATGAAAATTCATTCGAGGCCGCACCTCAAAACCTTCTAATTCTTTTAGGTAACTTGTCATACCTACAGCCAATTGCTACATTATTAAAAAATCACTGTTTGAGCTATAATTATGAATATGACAACATTTTATTTTATTACAATGTTGATATAAAATCGCACAAAAATATGCTCAGTTTTCGTTGTGACAAAAAAAAAACAATAAGCTACGGTATTATATTTTTCCGTAAAATATGTCTATGTGCTTATGTTTCCTTTGCATTGACTATTGAAAATGAAAAAGTGTGGGAATGTACAATTATTCATTGTTTTATTCAAATAACACTCATTTGTTTTCAGTATTACGTAAGTCTTTCATTATTCCTTCTCATTTATTGAAAAAAAGCACTATACATACATACCACGGCAAAAGGATTGACGGTCTCATAATTTTAGACAATTCTGCTCGTCCAGTAATCCCTTACTTCCCAGCCTCTGCTGTTATATACTGTTACAACTTTAGTTATATGTATTTGTATAAAAAAGTCAATAAAATATCATTACATATAACTGCTGACTGTAGCGGTGTTAAGAATCATAAAAAAGTCGAGAAAAAAGTGTACCTGGGATAATATAATATACTATTTCTCTTCAAGCTCCTTGAACCTGGCCTTAAGTTGTTTAGTGTATGCGTCGAGTCGATACGCGTTGACCTCAAAACTGGACACTTGTGCGTCGATCTGGTCAATTTGCAGAAGTAATGGCTTTATCACTTGCTCATCTGAAATACAAATACAAAATCTTTATTTCACTCCACAATTTATTACAAACTAACCAAGACTTAACTAACGTAACTCAACCAAGATAACTTGTGGGAGCACTGGAGGCACCAAACTAGGCCGAAACCTGTATGTTTGGCCACCAGATCCCCCGTATAGTTTAACATATAATAAACATATAGTATGCAACAATAAAAGTTTTTTTTAATATGCTATTCTTATGCTACAATTTCAATAATATCAATAATATTAATATAATTAGAGATTATTGAGGTATTGAAAAAAATATTTACCAATTAAAATAAAAAAAAATAAAATAAAAATAAAACTAAAATTAAATATATTTACAAAAATGCCAGCCCCGACAGTTCGTTGCCCTGAGGTAAAGTGCTCAGAAGGCTGGCAGCATTGCCACGTTAAATGGCAATGCTTAATCTCTGTGCGAGATAAATACCAACCCTCTGGTCTCGTTATTCAATAATATTATTTAAAAGACAAATCAATACAGATTATAGAAAAAAAAGAAAATCATTTGATTAAGCATGTGTTGAAAATATTGAAATCAATATTTAACAGAGCCAACTTGCAATATAAGATAAGAAAAACCCGAAATACATTAAAATGTAGCTAAACATATCACATAAAAAATACAAATTTTAAACACCCTATCCTCAAAATAATCAATACAAGAAGGTATAATTACATATTAGAAGTATGAAGTATGTATGTTTTTGCTAAGGATAAATAGAGATGTAATAAAGGTATTAAAATTTATACTTTACACTAAACAGAACATTGTACTGGACTACTACGCCTGCCCCTAAATTCCCCTAGGCCTTCCTAATTTATTTTTTAATACAATTTGTGTGTGTTTGATATCACCTTCCATTCACACACACATTCATACCTTCGCATAGGTAAGATAAGTTTCTCATTTTATTAGTAAAAAATACTAACAAAATTCATAATGCCTTGCAAATCAACTGTTATGGAAGAGATAAGGCTCTCTGCTGAACGCTACAGAAACCGCTCTCAAACCAGCCCAATGAGCTAGCATGCAAACTGCACAACATTAGCTTCAATAAACGGCTAAATCTACACAATATACAGAATCTAAATTATAAATATTGAGAAAGGTACAACCACTGGGGAGCGCCTTTGACGGGACATATCCCTCACCTAATCCATACTAATATTATAAATGCGAATGTTTGGATGTGAGTTTGTGAGTTTGTGAGGATGTTTGTTACTCAATCACGCAAAATCTACTGGACGGATTTCGATGAAATTTGGTACAGAGGTAGATAATGACCTGGAATAGCACATAGGCTACTTTTTATCCCGGGAAAAAGCACTGTTCCCGTGGGAAATTCACGCGGGCGAAGCCGCGGGCAAAAGCTAGTCTGCTAAAAGTCTATAGACTGGTCGATGAAACAAAGACAAGAGCAAAAAAAAATTTTATAAGTCCACAACTGGACATAGTTCTCTCCCATAGGCTTCCACATAAAATTTTCGCAAACACTTTTTAATTTTTTCCGACACTGATGCCAGTGACATTAAACACTTACACATTTCATTGTATTCCGTGAGAGTTTTGTTTAGATTGACAGCCAGGTTCTTGAGATCAGCATATTTGATGATTGTCAGCCGGTTGATCTCCTCCAACAAGTTGTAGTGATCCTGAAAACATTACATGTACCATAAGCAATAAGGACATTGAAAAATTTTGCAATTGACACAGATTCGAACCTTAATTTTTGGGTTATTGTTTCTTCGCCCACTGGTGCTACTAGAGTGAATAGGGCACCGCACAAGGTGTGAGAATTGTTAAAAATATGTAATTTTATGATAGAATACATTAATTAAACACATTTTGAGACTTTTCAGCACGAGTTTATTCTCCTGAGCTAATTTATTAGTTTTGGGAAAGTCCATTTTCTATGCGTGACGTCATATGAATGCATTGTTAGGGGCGTTTTGGTATTGTCCAAACATCGCTTAAAAATGTGAATTGTTTTTGCTATATCTTGGGAAATACTTTGATTTATTGATGTAATTCTTTTATGGATGATTCTTTTATTGTGATATATTTCAAAGCATAAAAAAAATTGTTCGGTCTTGTATTCTGTCAGATGTCTGTCATTTTAATTTGACAACTTATGACAGTATTGTACAATCTTACAGACCACACTTGCCAGTAGCTCCAACTAGTGAGCGGAAAAAATATAACTCTCATTAGATGGAACCTGAAATTAAAATTGTTAGTCTTGTGCTGTTAAGTACTGGTGGTTTACATATGACAATACAACTCAATAAAAACAAATGCATTACAAGTAAATAAAGCAACAATTACTTGACTTGCAGCCATTTCTCCTTGCAAATAGTCATTTGTCTTTTTAAACAACTGTGTGGCAAGTCTGCTGATGACTGGATCGTGTGGATCCAACACCTCGAAACTGGAGCAGCTCGGAGAAACTGCCAGCTCTAGAAAGTAACAAAAATATATTTAGAGAGCATTTAAACTCAGCTTTTACCGATCCAGTGGACGCTGTTTTATAGTAATCAATAAAAAGCAACAAATCTGTCTGATGCATTCACTCCGATTCTGATCCAGTGGACAGATTTGTAGGCTTCAAATTACAATAAATAATTATCTTTCTAATAATAATAACACAATAGACCATACTCATACAACCATTACTCATGAAACCATTCTCCGGGGTTACATATGTAAATCCCTGAACCAATTACGTCATGGATAGCTGGTTCAGCACTTCATGGGTTTGCGTAGGAACTAATATAAAGGAGAGCAGACTCCGTCTTTAGACTTAGTTCTGAGCGTGTGCCTCTGCCAGACGCATGTCACTATAATTACAATCTTACTCTTGAAACATAACTTTTAATTATTTTAAGTAATTTCAAGTAAATTATTAAAAACATTTTTATAGTCCCTATCCCTAAACGAACACAAGTCTTCCTTCTCGTGTTTTTCATCAAAGTTGATAACAAACTCCATTTTCATATTATATGGGATAAAGTACCTTTACTGCCGCCGTCTCTGGACCATTTTTCAATTTCTTCCTCAGACATTTTGGAGGTTAGGTATTTATGCAACCTTACAACTATATTATGCTGAAAGATAAATGAATGACCTGATAAATTACTCTACACTGTATCTTATAATGTTGACCTATAAATAATCATTATATTAAAAGGACTATAATTTTATAGCCCTGTAAAGTAAAATCGAATTCAGTCAAATTTATTTATGTCAATGTCAAATATGTCAATCAAAATCAAATCAATCAAATGAATGAGTGAGTTGTTGAGTTGTCATGTCAGTAGTCATTGTCAAAATAAATCCTATGATAATGACGGCTACACACTCTCGGCGAGAGACTCGCCAAGGGTGTACTTGTAACTTGAAGAAAGAATTCTATAGAGTTGTCATCAGCGTAAACCCGTAATGGCGCTAGCTCTACGAGGTTTTTAATATAAATATATCGACCTCAAATTACAGAAATGGTGAACATTCTCTTCTTCTTCTTCTTCTTCTTCAACCGTTGTCCACCCACTGCTGAGTGTAGGTCTCCTCATGCACACGCCATTCCTTACGGTCTTGAGCATTCCTCATCCAGCTCTTTCCCAATATACGGGTTATGTCATCGGCCCATCTCAGGTGAACATTATAACTCTCTTTAACACTCCATTATATAAATTTAAAAAAAAATCTCATTAAAATTCAAAACTAAACGCAAATTCGAAAAACGCAGGAGCTCACACTCTGTTCACAGTTAAGCGAAAAAGGACATAAGCCCGGCCCTGGCCCCTTAATGTGACGTCGGTACACCATTGATTTTAACAATGCACCATTTGATAAATGTGTCCTATTTATGTACCTATCGTACGTGGTCTGAGACTGATATTATAATAAGTATGTAATTCAAATTCAAAATAAGTAATGAACAACAACAAATGATTATACTTGTATGTACAATTATTTATTTTTTGATCGAGATATAGTTGCACCTGGTTGCACCACATATTATATAGTTGCACTTAAACTCCGTTTTTTCTTACTTGTCTTATTATGTAAACAATCTTCACAGTACTTTTTTGAAAATAAATCAAATATTAGACCAAACCTAAACATTCTAAAGTAAAACATTTATTACCACGAAAGTAATTTCCTAAAAAGTCTATTTTAGGAAAAGACACGGTGTAAGATTGTTTACATAAAAAGACAAGTAGACAAGAGCCTAAGGTAGAGACACACGTACGCAACGCAACGCACGCTATGCGACGTGACGTGGGAGAGTTGGTGTGCACACTAGTCCCACGTACACTACGCATATGACGTCAGACTCGTTGTTCGTCTCCCATTTTTACACAGTTGACCAAAAAGGAGTGTTATGTTTTCAGGGTTCATGTATGTTTGTATGTATTCGACATTGAATTATAAATAAATATGGAAGTGTAACTCTCATACAACGAACGCTCAAATCTTGGTTCCATTTACGCAAACAAATGTACTTAAATACAACAAGACACTCACACATTCTCATAGAAGAATCTAGTACACGATTGGGCGCGTCAAGGTCACGGGGCGGGGTCAACACACCGCGGCAGCCGGCTACCGCTCAAACAAACGACCAGCCGCTTGGCGTTTGAAGTCTCGGCACAGAATTAATATAAGTACTACGTAGTCTCGGCAAAGGAAAGAAAGGTAATTCCGCTGTTCTTCATATCTGTGTGATTTTTACACCACTTTACGACACACGATGGCCTATTTTTCCTAATTAAACTTGCGAAATTACTCGATGATACGTACAATTGACACTTATGCGTTTGGTACAAGTACAACCGTTGAACGCGCTGCGCCACGGCGAACTGAGGCGAAGTGAGGTGTCTTTTTTACGCCCCGCCCACCGAGGTTCCTATTTCGTGGAACCATTTTTTTGGCGTTGTTAGAGTTCTATGGTATATTAGTTCGTTTGTATTCGAGGTATTTTTAGATTCCTTGCATTCCTTCAAGTGACATAGGTTATGATAAAAATTGATCAATCTTTTCGAGTGAGATATCAAAATGAAGGGCTTTAAAAGGCGACTTCAAAAATGTGTATAACTTATATGTACTTTTTGTTGTATAAGTTGTCTGTCGGTGTTTTTTTATTTTTTTAATAGTTTTCATACAAAATCAAGACTCCAGATTTCATAATGCGTAGCGTGCGTTGCGTACGTGGGCCTAGTGTGTTTCTACCTTAATACTCGTAGATTGATTGTGTCTTGTTTCAATGTGGTTTCGATACTATCTTATAGAGTCAATACAAACAATAATATCGATACTATATCGTTTCATTACTACCTATTGAATTGGGTCAAATACTATATCAATAGGTTCGATACTATTGATCCAACAATACTGCATCAGGTATTGTTTGATATCCTGACCATAGAGCTAGCAAAATTTTTTTTTATTTTAGATTTTTTTATGGAAGTAATAAAGTACTGTTGTACAAAGTACTTATTACTTCCATGGATTTGTTTTTCTATGTCATATATATGATCCTGACTGAACCCTCGGTGTGCGAGTTAGAGGTGCGCACTTGTAGTCAATCGATTGTCTCTATAGTCGACTATCGACGTGTCGTTACCGAAATTTTTAAAGAAACAGCGAAAAGTTTTTGGAAATTTCTCGGAAATATTCTCGAGAACGATAAAATTTTCCTAAAAACCCAAGAAATTTCTGAGAATTTTCAGAAAATATCAAGGGAAGAAATTTTTGGGAACAGAATCACATCGTGCTCGTGCGTGTCTCTGTCTGTCCCTGTCCGTCCATAGTGATTATTTTGTCTATGTGTCACTATCACAGGACTATCGATTTTTGATCTTGAAAAATAGTCATACTATCGATAGTATCGATAGCCAATAGCTTGCAATACTATTGATGTTTTCTTATCAATTGTAATGCAAACTATTGGCTATCGATAGTATTTATTGTTTTAATACTATCGATAGGCCTATCGATTGTGTGACCATTTTTAAGGTCACAAAACTATTGACAATACTATCGATAGTCGTGATTTTTTCTCTCTGACTATTGCTTCAACACTACTGTCTGTCGACTTGTCGTTGTTTGCTTGCCGAACGAGTAGCAAGATCGCATTCACTCAGTCAGTGATTTTTTCCTGCGCACGGATTGAAAGGATAGTGTTTTCCTGCTTTGAGTTGAGTTCGTCATTATATTGCATGGACTCTGTATAAATGACGTTATTTATTCGTTAGCAAGTGACAAGATATATATTTAACGCAAGAATGGACTTCTTACAAGTGAAAGTGTATAAAAGATGGGTTACGACGACAGTCCTACTGGTGTTATTTTTGAGCTACAGCGCTGAAGGTACGTTGCATCCCACGATATAAAAACAAAGCCTTTTTTACATAGTTATCTACCTATTCTGTGAGTAATAAACACCTCGGGATTTTCCATCGTGTCACCTGTGTTCAAAGAAACTTCCATGTCGAAATTTCCAAAAGTTGCCAAATTCGAAAATGCTATTCTAGGTCATTGTTCTTTTACCTGTAGAACAAAAGTACCTTATATTCTAACGACCGCTCGACTGAATCTTAGCATGGTATGACGTGGAAATATATTGTTTTACAGATTAAATCAGAAATATTCCTTGAAATAAAGGAGGCAATTTCATTATTTCTGCCCTCCATTCTACATTTACTTGGTTCTTTATGTTCAACTTATAAGTTTCAAGTATAAGTTGTACATAAAGTACCTATATAGGTTCATAGGTACATTGTACAAGAGGGAGGACATATAGACAGTTTATTATTTCACTACTTTATTGATCTTTCTAAGCTTTGCACACATTATTGGGGTAACTCACTTATATTATATGTTTATCTAAATGAATTTAGTTTTGTAGCAAGTAATGAGACTTCATTACTTGCTAAAAAATTAAATAAATGTGTTATGCTAACAAACTACTTAAATTAGTATTCCAATCTGACTCATTAAAGAAGTCTACCTACATTATCAGGTAGGTAGACTTCTTTAATTAACAACTAGGTACCTTTCATTTTTTTAATGTGAAAATAAAGAACTATTATTTATAACTCAATCCTTCATACCGATCACCATTAGAAGATACATGATATTCCATATGTTAAAACTTACATTATAACATCTGGTTTTCACCAGAGCAGAGATATTTCCAGAATAATACAACTAGGGTACTTTTTATCTTGAAATTCAAATGGGAGGCGGAGACAGGACACAATTTCTTGTAAATAAGACATAAGTAAAAAAAGATTATATGAGTAGAGCCTTTGATAAGAAGCCTACACATTGTGACAAAAGAATCTTCGGACTTTATCGTGGAATTTAAAGTCTACTGTCTCTTTCTAATCCTTGTTTTCACTGTGTTATTCCTTATCTTTGTTTGACAGAAAATCTTGCAAAACATAGTTAAGCATGTAAGCAAATGTTTACAGAGTATTTATCATTAATTGTCCAGATCATATGATGGAAGCAATTCAAGTATGATAAAGTACATGGCGAGGTGTCAATATGAAACAAAAAATGATCATGCATATTATTATGAAAATCTTACAGATTTTTAAAAAAAAGATGGGTTTTCAAGAGCAACGCAGAGCATCTTTTATAAAAAAATCTCAAATCTGGTCAAGATACCACCAACTTGCCTGAGGACAGTTTTGATGTCTACGGTGTTGCGAGTTGTATGAACTACCAGTTGAATTTGGATTTTTTTACATCCGTCTACATTTGCTCATCATGCGTCTACAACACAGATTATTTTGTTACATGTGTCCCTGTTTTCAGTCGGGGGCCAGGTTTACCTGCCCCCGACTGAATACAGGATTACTACTGAGATGAGGATACTGAGATGGAATTTGGTGACTGTACCTCCTGAGGCTGAAAATCGGTGGTTTGTTCTGTGAGCAAACATATTGTTGAGCCTAAACCCATTGCTATCTCTGCGGCACACATGTTTAAATTTTCATGTCTTTGTAGTACTCCTATTATTGTAATTGTAACATGTGCCTCTTTTTGATGTCAATAAATAAATTATATATCTACAGAATTATTAGAAATTTTGGACAGGGTTTACATTTAAGTTTACAAATCAGTCCTTTTTTCATACAAGTAACAAGGGAAGGTATAATAGTAATGTGACAAATATAATGCTTGTACAGTAAATAAATAAATATATACCGACAAATCACACAGATTAGCCCCAAAGTAAGTTCGAGACTTGTGTTATGGGATACTAACTCAACGATACTATCCTAACTAATATTATAAATGCGAAAGTGAGTTTGTTTGTTGGTTTGTTACCTCTTCACGCTTTATCTACTGAACCAATCTTCCTGAAATTTGCATACACATAGCTGGAAGTATGGAGAAGGACATAAGGTACTTTTCATCCCGGGAAAAAGCACTGTTCCGTGGGAAATTCACGCGAGTGAAGCCGCGGGCGAAAGCTAGTATTTTATAACAAATACATATATAGATAAACATCCAAGACCCAGATCAATCTTGATCGAACCCGGGACCCCCTGGTTCAGAGGCACTTTACCACTGCACCACGGAGGTCGTCAAAGTAAGATGCACAGAATCCTATATCAGGGGGATAAGATTCTGTGAGATATTCTGTCAGGTTTCACTGCATCAGACTGTATGTACATGTACAATCATACCATTTCAAGGGTTTTGGTATGAATCTAACTTATGTCATGTGTTTTTTAGTCTACGAGACAAATCTGTAAAATTAGAATTTTATTTTCAAAACAGAATCAAACAGATATCCATCTACCACTTGGTATATAAAGATATTCATGAAGTGATATACCACTCGGCATATAAAAAGGAAACTTAACTATCGTCTGTAGTTGGCTAACAAGTCTATTCCTACTTGTCACCCTTTCAAATTGTCCTTTCCTGCTTTTTAATTAAAACTAATCAACGCGACTAGTAATGTACTATGTGCACTTTAATTCATAAAGGCGAGCGACGTTTATTTCATTTATAAGACGGTTCGGTGGCGCCCACATATTATTAAACAAACTAGTATGTCTGTAAGTACCTAGGATATTATATAAGAAAACAAAAAAGGTAAATGAAAAATAAAACCAAATTGATTTCTTTTAATTCCACTCCCCTGGGGGACTACTCACTGTTCCACATCGATCTGATGTAGTGTTAGAAGGCAATGCATGCTTGGTTAGATTAATGTGATCAGTCACCCTACTATACGTCCCCTCTGGGTGAAAATCGGAGAAATAGTAGAGTAGACCTACCCCTTGTTGTTAACAAGGGGGCAGACTTTTTCTGCGATCGGTCATCATGTGGGGCATAGAGCACAGGGTGGAAACTTCGTAGAAACGGGGCGTCATATACATATACCTACTACGGGTTATTCCCAAAGTACTCCAAAAAAGGTTCCTAAACTACTCCATGAAAAAAAAAATATTTTAAATTAGGTTTCATTCTACTCCACGGTAATATTAAAATGTTCTCAAAGTACTCTACGCGATTTTAATATCAAAAAGCATTAATTAGAATAAAAAGTGTAGCTGACGTATAGTACAGTCAGGCTCAAAGCTGTGCAACAATATTTTTTATGTATAAAGAAAAATTTAAATAAAAGACTTTACAATTTAATAATCAACATTTATATATTAGAATTCAATAATTAATACATACATACATACATAGTATCACGTCTTTATCCCTTACGGGGTAGACAGAGCCAAGAGTCATAATAATAATTAATCATTTTCAAAAATCAACAATCAAAAACATATTCATAAATGAGCATTTTTTACATATTTTCCACCAAAGAGATTCATGGTTATTATGTATATGTAGGAATTCGACTTGAGGGAAACTCAAGAAGTAACTGATAAAATTATATTTTTTTAAAAACTTAAAATATTTACTAAAAAGAAACATCAAATATCCGTCTTAGCGGCTAGGTTGCGACTCACATTCGTTGTAGGTACATCCATTTTAACATGCACACATTTTCAATTCAAACTTCCTTTCAACTTTTTTCTCTTTGATGTAGAATCTTATTCAGAACTTTAATCAGAACGATATTATTTGAACGATTTTGTGACTGACTGTACATAGTGAAATATTTTATAATTATTTAGATGGTGTAGTTTGAGAATTGATATCAAATAATCTGCGGAGTACATTGAGAATAAATTAAAATACCTATGGAGTAGAATGGGACCAAAATAATAAGTATTTTTAAATAGTAATAATTTCGTGGAGTAACTTGGGAACACATGTAGGAGATTCTTATCTTTTTAGAACAAAAGAATGGAGTACTTTGGGAACAACCCGGGCATAGCACAGGGTGGAAACTTCGTAGAAACGGGGCGTCATATACATATACCTACTACGGGTTATTCCCAAAGTACTCCAAAAAAGGTTCTCAAACTACTCCATGAAAAAAAATATATTTTAAATTAGGTTTTATTCTACTCCACGGTAATATTAAAATGTTCTCAAAGTACTCTACGCGATTTTAATATCAAAAAGCATTAATTAGAATAAAAAGTGTAGCTGACGTATAGTACAGTCAGGCTCAAAGCTGTGCAACAATATTTTTTATGTATTTAAAGAAAAATTTAAATAAAAGACTTTACAATTTAATAATCAACATTTATATATCAGAATTCAATAATTAATACATACATACCTACATTAGGGTGGATCGATCAATGTATGGGGGGAAAAAAAATCTCAGTTTTTAAAAACGATGGGTGCAATTTTAATGCTATATATTCATAGGTTTCCGGGAAAAATAATTTAAAAAATAACTGAAGTCAGTAAGTGCCTCCACAAAGCAATTGTATACATTAAAAAAATCTTAATTCAAGGTACATCAAAAATATTTTTTTTAAATTAATAATAGGGATAAATAATAATAATTTCAATAAATTATTTATTATAGTTTAATTATAGATAAAAAACTGATAACATGAAGTTAAAAATTGCAGTGGGTAGATCTCTAAAACATTTCATTGATGCTACAAATTATTGACTGTAGCCCGTAGTTAACACTTAGTGACATGGAGTGTTGAATAAATATTTTAGTATAATTTGTGAGTTGCAACTTTAATTATGGCGTTAAAAAGAAGTTCACTTACTTGTCCAATACTTGATTTTGCACAGGAATTACCACATAATGTTTTGCCTACGTACAAGTTATGTTGTATTTGTTATGGCTACAAAATAATGGACAATCATACTCCGAATCATATCAACTGGTGGCTGCATGGGTTGAAGAACCGTGGAAAAAGTTCTTTGACAATAGCAGAACACTGCAATATATTGTCACGAAACAGGAGCTACCAAGATAAGTACAAGAATATTCAAGAACTATTTAAACAGAGGAAAAATTGTCCTAGTTACAAGAAAAAATGTTTTTTTTTAAGGACACCAGTGAACGTTTGTTTGACATTGCTACATACAAGTGTGTTAATTTTAAAAACTGTTCTTGTATTAAAAGTCTCAAAATACCGATACAAGAACGCGACTTTCTGGTAGATCAAAGAAATGATCAAAAAATGATAATTTGCGGCATTAATATCAAGACTACACGTAGAAATGACATTACTTTTAAAAGAAAATTACGCAAACAAAGTCGTGCTTCTAAAAGGGAGTCATCCCCATCTGCTAATCATGTTGCTACTGAAATGGAGTCACCTCAGTCTATCTATCTAGATCCTGTACCTGCATAATCATTTATTTAAACAATCATAATCTCACGTTATCTTCCGGATTCACTGAAATTGATAATCGATCCTGTTACACAGAAAAATGGCTTTGTCGGGCATCCTGCTAACATCATCTTGGCAATGCTGAATAATGATCATAGTATTGGCCATGTATTGGCTTTAAAAAAGATATTAAAATTGATGTCACTTCCCTCTTCTACAATTCGTATTTTTGAATTGCCTAAGTACAATTTTTCCGTACAAGATTATATTGATATGGTTCCAACACAAGATATTTCGATACCACCAATTCTAGGATTTCTTAACAAGAATTAAATCATCAGATTAATTAACAATTCAGAGATGGTTGGAGAAGTGCTGTCGAAAATAAAGAAGATACCACACAAGCCACATTCAAGCTGTTGCCACATTGAAGCTGTTGAAATATGCGTGAAAATTATAACTGAAGCATCAGCTTCAGTATGTGGGCCAGTAAGAAGAGACGGATTTATAAAAACACACATAAAAAGCAGAAAAATCATGCCTCAATTGAAGAGTAAAAAAGATTTTAAGTTCTAGTTATTTAGGTATTTTTTTTTATCTTTCATTATTTTCCAGAAGTTATTGTTTATGTTTATTTTAAGTTATTTCGTGTTATTACACCTTTTTCTTTAATATTAAAATAACTGTAATACACACAAGCGTTTTAATTATTTAAAAAAATTAAAATAAAATGTAACCAAAAAATGTATTTTTTTTAGTTTTCGGAGGCGTTGTGGAGGCATTTCCTATTAATTAATATTTTTTTAAATATTTTTTACGTTTTCTATATCCTATTAGGCACCAAATCCCCACCCATCTGTAAAAGAATTGGATTTTTTTGAAAAATGATCCACCCTAACCTACATACATAGTATCACGTCTTTTTCCCTTACGGGGTAGACAGAGCCAAGAGTCATAATAATAATTAATCATTTTCAAAAATCAAAGACATATTCATAAATGAGCTTTTTACATATTTTAACCAAAGAGATTCATGATTATTATGAGTAGGCTTGAGAGAAACTTAAGAAGTAACTGATAAAATTATATTTTTGAAAAAACTTAAAAAGAGACATCCAATTTCCGTTTTAGCGGCTTGGTTGCGACTCACATTCGTTCGTACATCCTTTATAACAAGCTTACATGCACACATTTTCAATTCAAACATGCATCAACTTTTTTCTCTTTAATTTAGAACCTTATTAATAACTTTAATGTGAACGATATTGTTTGAGCTATTTTAGAACTGACTGTACATAATTAAATATTTTATAATTATTTAGATGGAGTAGTTTGAGAATTGATATCAAATAATCTGCGGAGTACATTGAGAATTAGTAAATCAAAATATCTATGGAGTAGAATGGGAACAAAATAATATGTATTTTTAAATAATAATTTCGTGGAGTAACTTGGGAACAAATGTATGAGATTCTTATCTTTTTTATTTAAACAAAAGAATGGAGTACTTTAGGAACAACCCCCTACTACTACAAATGAAACTGCATCCGTGAACACGTTAATAATACGTCAATACGTTTTCATAGTCAGCGTCCCAATCCGCAAAACAACGGGGGAGACGTGCGGGGTACGCAGTATTGTTGCAGCAATAGTGTTGACTATCGATAGTTGTGTTGTTATCGATAGGCCTATCGATAGTATGGCTATTTTTCAAGGTCAACTATCGATAGTCAAACTATCGAAGTCCTGCAACGCTAGTACGCAGGGGGTAAGCCATATTTCGGAAGTAGCAGGGAGCTTCCTTTGTGTACGTAGTACTTATATTAATTCTGTGCTGTGGGACAGCGTGTGTGTGTGTGCACAGGATGACCGACAGATCGAAATAATTACCTAGCTTGATCAGGGATGCTATCACACTTCAAGTAGCAAGAGCACAAAAAAGTTTAAAAGTAATCTGTGGCAAGAGTGTCGGCTGCTAAGGAAGAGGATGCATCCTCTTCCGTGCAGTTAACTAATCCTGGCAAGAGCGAAGCCCCTAGGCGCATTTAGTACTTAATACTTACAACCCTTTAAGACCATAATAAGATCCTTCATAAGAACTTCCTGAATATTTCCAAGATGGCGTCTGTATGGCTATTAGAAAGTGGGTGTTCAATTGTCCTTAATGTAGATTAGAAAATCAAAGAGAACCAACTTCTTTCCTGTATGATTTGTTATAGAGTTCCGTATACGAAATGCACTTGAAATTTTTACTAGATTTTGTACATTTTTACCAAAAAAAATTCGGTCCTGGTGAAAGTCGAAAGTCATACCAAAAACCAGCCAAGTGCGAGTCGCACTGAGGGTTCCGTACACGCAAGCATTCAAAAACAAACTTAACTTTGCAGTTCGATCCTTAGGATTCATACTGCATCGAGCGCAAAAATAAGTTTATAACACTTTTTTTTAGACTTCCAACAATATATTTACAACTTTCATATTTATTCCTGTACAAGTACTGTTAGACCTGCTTTTTGCCAAATTTCATAATTTTAGGTCAACGGGAAGTACCCCATAGGTTTTGATTGCTGCCTGAAATCGCAAAATTCGCAAAATTTACAGTAATATCTCCTGATCGCGTTGACGTATAATTTCGATATTTTTTTGCTGAAAGTGACCGTGGATCCGTGTATTCGATATTAATTTCAACTTGATACCTTTACACGTTCCTGAGAAAAAAAGTTTGACAGACAGACGGACAACAAAGTCATCTTATAAGGGTTCAGTTTTTACCTTTTGAGGTACGGAACCCTAAAAATAGTGTGCCTGAAAATGAAAAGGGTGATCTCGTCTCGTGTAACTTCTAGAGTATTTAGTGGTAACACGGGGAACGAAGGTATTCTTTATAGAGTTTGTCTTCTTAAGGCCAGGTCCAACCCCACATTCGAAATAATTGTAATTTTTCATGAAGAAATTTACCTAATTAGAGTTTATTTACGAAGTGGAAAAATAATACAGGATATAGATTATGATCTCTATTAACGTTTCAATCGTGTACTTTTTAATAAAAATACATATTTTCGGCTTAATTAATTCATAAAGGCACCGAAAATTTAGAAAATATTTCAGCTTTCAAGTCATGAAACTTAAAATTTTCAGCGATAACATATATATATTTTTATATAATTAGTTTATATATATGCTATATCAAAGTCTTAATCGAGCACTTTTGTTTTAAAGATATTTGAGAAATAGTTGCTAAATCGGTACAAAATCTGTTCGATCCTGCCAACGAAAGTAGAACATTGTGTTGTGCAAAAAACATCTTATTGCAACGCGCACACGGCGCGGTTAAGCGCATATGAATTTTGTTTTTTGCAGCTCAGGTTGGACCTGGTCTTAAGCATAAGTTGAACGAGTCAATTTAATTACATTATCTATCTACTTTTAATAAAACAATCATCATAGTGAACTTTTATGCGATCACTTCAAAGTTTATCGCATTTTTAATAGCGTTTTAAAGATAGAAATGATGTCTTGGAAATTATCCTGTTATTTGAAATTGCTTATTTTATTAACTAGTTTTTGCCTGCGTACATTACCAAAAAATAAACCTTCCTCATGATCATGATGACACGAAATTCGTTCAGTAGTTTTATAACAGACAGACAGACGAACACCGCGGGGGCTTTGATTTATAATGAGTTTAATAATGATTTTATTTGCCCATTTACCTACAGCTTCGCTTTCTTTGGCAATCCAGCGATCATCATCATCTCGAGTCGAAATGGCACAGATTAAATTTTTTTCGACCAGTATTTGGCCACTTCCACCGCCCTATCGTTGGCTTCATTCAAGTCCTCCAAGGTACGGAAGGGCAGTTGGGGCAGGTTAAAAGGTGAGCCATGGATTGGACGGCTCCACAGTCACAGAGGCTATCAGACGAGTACCCCCACCTGACTCGGTTCTCACGGCATCTCCCAACACCAGCCCGGAGTCTGTTTAGGGTCCTCCAGACTGCCCAGGGGAGATCACCACCAGCGATAATAGTTCTCATATGTTGCTTTTCCGTACATAATGCAGATGATGTGACATGACAAATTTCATCCAAATCGGTTAAGTAGTTTTGCGAGAAACGTCTCAAGTCATTAAAACTTAGGTAACAGATAATTTTGCTAAATGATAAAATCAATGAGGTCATTGGTTTCTTTATGATGTCGATCATACAAGGCAAACTTGTTTCATATTCAGATACGTAATATTCTGGTCGACCTGACGCGCGGGCGAAGCCGTGGCCAAAGCTAGTGAAATATTTTTTTTTACTAGCCTGTTGGTGTTCTGTCCCACTGCTGGGCAAAGGACTCCCCCTTTTTCTTCCACTTGAAATATACTGTACATAAAATATTATATTTGTAGTTAAATATATTTGTATGTATGTAGAATAGACAACTGGGTTTAATCCTATCATTCACCGCCAATCATTAAATTTTTCTCAATAATGTTTCATAATAGAATTACTTACCTGTTTATTTCTCCCCAAAATGTATTGTTGTCTCGTTTTTTTATCGAAGCGCTAGCAACAGTTGACGTCACCAGTTCCTGTCACCCTCTTTGTCCTATAACAAACTTTCTGATTCCCAAACTTTCACTGACGTATTTCTCAAATTAATGTCTAGTATATAATAAAAATCCGTAGCGTCGACAGACAGCGGAGGCATATATCAATAGGGTTCTGTTTGGACCGTTTGTGTACGGAACCCTCAAAACAAAATATGGCAAAAACCTGATTTATTATGTGCAGTCATGAGCATGTAAACAAAATGACATGGAAGAGTTGTTGCCATGACTGTACTTAAACATTTTCTCATAAAACCAGGTCTGTGCCAGGTTCGTTCACACAGGCTTAGAGGTCACTGATTGAGAACTTGACGACTATTTAGCAGGACCAGTTTCACATGTCGAGTGTTTAAGGTGACGTGTGCAGTATTAGAATATGTGTGCCTTCTTTTGAGTGTGTTGTAACTTATAACACTGGTCTCAGATTTTTCTCAAGTCGCCTAAAGGCACTCTTATTAAATATAGAAATTAGATAAGATGAAAAAATTCCATGCAAGCAGGATTTGAACCACCGACCAGGGGGCCGATTCTACTAATTACAAACGTGGATGTCGTGTCTCAATTGTGTTTCAAATTGAACTAAAGCGGCAAGATCGCTGTAAGACTTCTATGTTTTATTACGAATTCTTTGGCTTTTGAGACACAACCACAGAATAACACCAATAAGGCATGATATATATAAATAGTACGTTTGTAATAAGTAGAATCAAGGGCTAGGTCTTTATATGACCTAGCTCTTCCAACTGAGCTATCGCACCTAACACGTACGTAACGTAACCCTTATGACTTGACAGTAAACTATAGTCAGCCAGTGTCACAGAATTAATATAAGTACTACGTACAGAAAGGAAACTCCCGCTGCCCCTCCCGCAATATGGCACCCCCCCGAACCTCCCGTACTTCTCCCCCATTCTTGTGTGGTTGTGGGACGTCCTACTATGAAAACGCACACATTGACGTGTTACTGACGTGTTCACGGATATACAGTTTCATTTGTAGTAGTAGTAGTATGTATAATTGACGCGCCGTTTCTATGAAGCGCCCTCCCTGTGCCAGTGTTCAAGTGTGTATTTGAAGGAAAACTTCCATACATGAGTCAGATTGATGTATAAACTCATGAGGCACAAGGATTAGAACCGAAGACCTTTGACCTCAGGCAGACGTCATTCATAACCACTTCGCCACCGCAACTAACTATCCTATTACATTATTATAAATGCGAAAGTTTGGATGTGAGTTTGTGAGGATGTTTGTTACTCAATTACGCAAAATCTCCTGGACGGATTTCGATGAAATTTGGTATACGGGTAGAATAATACCGGGAATAGCACATGAGCATAGCACTTTTTATCCCAAAATTCCCACGGGAGCGAAGGCCTAGGGCGCGGCTAATCCTAATCCTAACCAATATTATAAATGCGAAAGTGAGTTTGTTATCTTTTCACGCTTTATCTACTGTACCCAAAGATTTGCACCAATCTGCCTGAAAATTTGCATACACATAGTACTGAGAACTGCAGTACTAGAAGTACTGAGAAGGACATAGGGTACTTTTCGTCCCGGGAAAAAGCACTGTTCCCGTGGGAAATTCACGCGGGCGAAGCCGCGGGCAAAAGCTAGTATCGTATATATGCGTACAACAGCTCCTTTAGGCATCCATATGCTATAAATAAATACTATCAATGAACTGAACCAACCTGTCTAGTCTAGTCTAACTGAACATTTATATTTTTTTAAAGTCCTGTCCTGATGCAAAAAAGATGTGTTAATGTCGACTTGTGACTTTTTAAAGCGGATGTGATCATGTGGGTCCCGCGGTTTGTGGTTAGCTTTTTAACCCCTGTCTCAAAAAGAAGGTTCTATTTACGAGTATGACGTGTGAATTCGTATATTTGTAAACTTAGTTCCTACAATGGAACCCATATTATATTTTTTTGTCTAATTTCAACCCTATTTTCAGCCATTGGTATGAAATATTAATAAACAAGAAAGGTTCTCACACACAGGGGCGGATTTAGGAATTTAGAAAAAATACCAATGTGCATTTATGTATATAACAGCTAATAAAAAGTATTTTTCATAAAAAAATATACATAGGTACATTAGTTGGTAGATGACTTCATTAATAAAACTTTTTTCCAAAAAAAATGAACCGACTTCCATCATAAAACTTAAAATCATGAAATAACAATAAAGAAAAATGTATTAGCATACTACCTACTGAATGAGGTGAAGTCGGTGCCAAGTGCAGGAGTAAGAATGTTATGTAATTGCTCAGCTAGGCATTTTTATACATGATTCTAATGTTAATTTAGCACCACACAATTTTAACTTGGCACCGACTTCACCTCATTCAGTAGGTAGTATGCTAATACATTTTTCTTTATTGTTATTTCATGATTTTAAGTTTTATGATGGAAGTCGGTTCATTTTTTTTGGAAAAAAGTTTTATTTTATCATTTTTAGTGCTTCTACAAATTCTTATTTTCTTTAATAAAAACTAAAACTTTTCTTTCACTGGCCGAAAATAAAGAATTAAGAATTTGAAACTTTTTTATGTCAGTTTGATTTGAAATGTCAGAACATGTCAAATTGTCTATTATTTTTGGCACATAAATAGACCGAGAGCCTGTGATGACCAAACCTTCCTTATTTTCAAATTGCTGAATGTTTTTCTGCGTGGTATATACGGATAAAAAATATTATCGACTAGGTATGAAATTTGGATCTTAGTTGCTTATGCAGGTAATATTTTATAGCAAGGATGATTTTTATAGGTATAAAAAGCACCCTTGGGGCCTCCCAAAGTAACATTAAATTCAGTTTTTATAATAAAACAAATATACTATAATTTAGTAAAGTTACAATATCTAGCAGTGGTTTATATCTGCACCAATTGCCTGGTAATGGATGGCGTGATTCCTAATATTATTAGGAATAAAATCTTTAAAAACTTTACTATGAGGAATTGAGCTACCACTTTAAATGTTATTGCTACAAATAATCTGCCTAAGTAATCATGATCCAACTTTTATAGTCGCTAATCCCTATTTCTATGTTGGGGACGTACACGGCAAAACCCCCCATGGAGTTTTAATAAAATAAGGAAGGGCATGCTGTCGCGGGCTTTTGCTCTATAATGCAATGTTGGTATTTTTATATTTTGTTAGGTATCTTTAAAATTACCGAACAGATTCTGACGTGGTTAAAATGGGACCAACTTGGGAATACACCATTACGAATAAAACAACAATTTTGGAAATCAGTCTACAATTGGCGGAGAAATCGGCGAACATACATAAAAAAAAAACATACATACATCGAAACATATAACCTCCTCCTTTTTTGGGAAGTCGGTTGAAAATACAGTCTTAAATGCTTGATTGTCTAAACTACACGCGTTCAGTTTCATCCATTGTTTCTTGCCACGACCTTGCGTTTCGATTCTATCCAAGTTTATTGTTTGTTTGTTATATATCTTGTGCTGTGCCCCGCGGCTTTGCTGTTGTGGGAACTGAACGTGGTGGGTGGAAGACAACGGGAGTAGACGTTTCATACATGAAATTTCAAGAAATGAAAATAGTGACAATATTTGTTCGGTAACTGGCGCGATTTTGACGAGTCGAGTATAATGCACAGCCGGCGGCGCTTCGGCCCTCGGTGTGCAAAAATGAAAATGAAAAAATATTTGTTCAGTATCTTAGATGAGTTACAAATAAATACTTGGACCCTTAAAATATGCTTAAAATGTTATACTCCTTTAGTAAACTATTAATTTAATCAAATTAATAAATTACGGGTCATATAAAAAAAAAAAAACTGGCCAAGTGCGAGTCATATTTTAAAGCTGCTCCACTGTACCATTATGTATTCTGTGGCTGCACTTCCATACAAAAGTGGTCCGTCGTGTGCCACTTTTGTATGGAACCACGCGGGTATAGGAGCGTTTCGCGCGTCCACCATTTTTTTTTAAATTTAATTTAGTAAGCAATTTAGCTGCGGTCGTGACGTTCGCTTAACGCAGTTTGCCTAAGAACTGTATGCATTGAAGGCCGCATCTTGTGCATTCGCTGCATTTTATCTGCATATAGCCTTCACGAATCGTGCAGCCGCCTTAATAGAAAATCAACAAATTTTATACAAATAGGTTTGTATTCTTATAAGCATATCGACTCAAAAACGTTTTAATTTTGAAAATAATACCCATACGATACAATATGAAATTACAAACAATAATATTCTATTTTCTCTATTATAAATAAAAAATTGTATGTACTTGATTGCACCTACTTTATAATAGAGGAAGTATTGATAAAAAAAACACATCAGCCCAGCCCACCATCCGTTTCACGCTTAACTTGCATATTAGTGCATTTGTCACAAAGGCGTACCTCACTTTATTAATGGGGGGTCACTACTAGTTCATTCAACTTATCGAAACAATGCACGCCGAAATAAACTTTATTTTCACTGTTCAAGAGTTCAAAATGTGAGTTTGCCGCTGCGGTGATTATAGTATTACTGCCAAAGCAATTAAGGCATGTTTGGTGTCCCGTTAGTGATGATAGAAAGTTGAGCGCTATAATATCACAAAATTATTCTGTGGTGATATGGTGTAGTAATGATCTATTTTAGGAGTTAACATACGAGTTTCCTGTAAAAAAAAACTTAGTGTGAATTTGTTTGTAATATACCTCAGATTGGAGGATTTTCCGAGACTTAAATAAAAAAAAAATAGTTCGAAATGACTTCATAGATGGCGCTTAGTAAAAAGGCGAGTCCATAGAAAAGCAAAAATGTACGGGATTGACATGTTTTTGAAATAAAACCTTATATATAAACATCTAAAAAGTATAAATATTGTTATTTGTGCAATTGTCAAACTGTTAGGTGATTTTTTTTCTGCCTCTGGTTGACAAAAAAAGCGCATAATATAGGTACATCCATTATTACGACCCGGCTTTTATAAAACGCCACCTGTTTAGACTTTTTTATACTGATTTTTTTTTCTTAATTTAGCTGTCAGAAAATCACCCTTTATTTAAAGATTTATGTTGGTACGCTGTTTAAGCCATGGGTCCATGAGGACCTGGTCTTTTGGGGCCAAAGCTAACATGAGGAGGCCCTTTTATTCTAAAAGTGATATGGCTGGCTTCGTAATATTTAGTTGTGTGGTCACATTTGATCTGAAGTTGCGACGCGCGACGCAAAGAATTGTGCCAACTACCAACTACAATACCTATTTATACTAGCTGTATTCCACGGCTTTGCTCTCGTGAGATTTCGGATTTTGGCAGACAGCCTGTAGCTGTAGTGAAGCCTACTTCATGAATGTGGACGTCTACACCAAAATAATTTTACAAATCCGACTGCTAGTTCCAAAGATTAGCATTAAAAAAAAACATAGACATTAATGATGCAGTATTTAACTTGTCCCCTATACGCCTTACATGTAGATTAAGGACTAGCGCCTCGCCTCGGCTTCGCTCGGAGGTACATTCATAAATAGGAGCTTATGTAACTCATGTATAATGTAGCTTTCTATTGGTGAAATAGTTTTTGAAATCGGTTATACTGAACCGAGTTCGATTGAAGCGGTCACAAAGCGAAATATTCGCAATCTAGCCGGACAAAATTATATTTTTCACTTGTCACCTAGAAGTCAAATAGCTGTTTACATATAAAGTAGACATATCCTATCACAAGACACTAATATTCATTTTTAGGTAGAGGCGCTCAATAATAAGAAATAAGTCTGAACATATGGGTACTCGCATTATGACGATTAATTGTTTTAAGCGACCGCACCATTCCTTTGAGTTGTGTACGTAAGTTAGCAGTGATTGTGAGTTGTAATTGTGATTTTTGAGTCATCAAGGTGAGTATAAATACTTTTCTTTAATATTATTTTCTTAAACATTGTTGTGAGTATCATTAGACAAGAGGTAATTATACAGTAAAAAAAATAAAGAAAAATGTGTTTGTACTTTAGTTTTAGTATATTATATCGACGTATACCAATCTCGTATTACATTATTTTGGAAGACTAACATGCTGGCTTTACGATCAAAGTGTATTTACTGGCGCATTCATGCGACACTCATACAAGTTTTATTTTTTTTCAGTATCACTACGTCGATTTCACGTCGAGAGTTATTCGACATTTGGTGAGCTAATTCAAAAGAAACAAGACTAGATGCTTTAATACGCTATATTTTGCAATCATTTGGTGTTCCGTCTTTTACGGAAGATACCACGAAAAAATTGATAGTTAAAATCAGGAGCATCTGTCACAAAATCGAGCAAAAATCGAGGAGACACTAACATTGTTTTTAAAAGCAAACTCTACGTGATTGGAAGATAAAATATTATTTCCTGATTTTGTCACAACAGCTATCGAAGTTGATTTACTACATGAAATGAGGAGGGGGCCCGGAAGACCAAAAAAGACTTTAGATGCTCCAGTCTTAAGAACAAAATACGACGAATTCGACATCTACTGGTTTCATCAAGGAGGAGTTATCAATGGTGACTGAAATAAAGCTTAGCAGTGAGGGGCAGAGATTCGGCAGCAATCGTGAAAGAGCTTTCTCTCGCTTCACCTAAAAGAGGTACCTGTGTTTAAAAAGCGCGGAAAAGTTTGGCATGTCCTAAAAAGGCGGAAGATCAAGTTTTCTCACTAATGATCGGTGCCAATCTGTTGACACATCAATATAATGTGATACGAGACTAAGCAAATAAAATTAATAAATATGTAATTGTAACTGAGTGAAGTGTAATTTTAAACAAGTTATTTTATTTTGTTGTATTACTATTCAATTCTTTTTCAATTACAAAATATCTCAATAATCAGTCATCATCATAATTTTTATGTTGCCTTTCCTAACAATAGGTACATATAATAATACAGTAACTGGTCTGTGTCTGTACATAGGAAATATTTACGTAGAAATACTATAAGGGATTTTTATAGGGCCAATAGAAACCAAAATCTTTTTCAATTTTTGTCTGTTTGTCAGTTTTTATGTTTATTCGCAAAAACTACTGGACTAAATTTGATGTAGTTTTCACTGTAGTATTATAGAAGGCCTAACTTAAAATCTGGCGTTGGTTTCATTTTGATTCGTCGTCGCTTAGAACTTGAGATATTAACTTCAGTAAATTGCGCGTGGACGAAGTCGCGGGAAAAAGCTAGTTGTACATAATAGACGTTTAAAATCTTGGCACAGTGTCTTTATATTCCATCCTAGAGCACGCCATTTCATATTTAATGGGTATTATAATTTTGTCCAGCTAGATTTCAAAAATATCACACTGTGCGGTGGTGGCAGAGAGGTAGGGCGCTCGCCTGTGGATGCAAAATCCCAGGTTCGAATCCTGCCGGGGCTACATGAGTTTGTCTGACTCATGTTAGTTTTCATCGACCACCACTTGCTTCCGGTGAAGGAAAACATCGTGAGGAAACCTGCACTCTGGTTGATGATTATCAGCTAGTGTGTGAAATGGAGAAGGCAATGGCAAACCACTCCATTAAAATTGCCAAGAGAGTCGTTGTGTGTGTTTCATTCCATATAATGACCACGACCCTCAGTCGTGAGGAAATACGACTAAAGAGAGAACCGAGTTCACAAACTTTTTAAAGATTACATATTAAAAAGATTTAAAATATTAGTGTGATAATATAAAGTATTATAAGTATAGACATAGAACATGAACTTACAGATAGACATTTAAAGATTTCTTCAAAATACTACCTTCTAAAAATCCGTTCCTCATTCCAGCATGGGATTTAGAATACGAAGTGGACTCGCCCCCTCCGGGCGTCATGACGCTGCTGCAGCGGCAGCGGCGGGACATCCTGCCGATGGAGAAGCCTGCGCTAGCGGCTACAACAGCGCCGGTTTCCAACGTGACCCAGTCCGCCGTGGCTGTCACCACTACGCCGCTGACGCCGCTCGACGACAGCAACAGAACTGTCAAGAATGCTACAGCAGGTTAGCCTTTTTCTTGCTTTGTTTTTTTTTTCCCTAGCCTATTGAGGTGTTCCACTGCTGGGTAAAGGCCTCCTCTTTCTCCACAATTCTTTGCTTTGTGTAGTTTTTTTTAATAATAGCGCGGAAAACAAATTTATAAATACCATGTCTTTTTTCAGATATTTTAGATTTTATTTATTTTTGAATTCAGTGTTACAGAGGTAACTTATATGCTAAGAATTACATTTCAAGTAAGGCCAATAACGAATTCACTAGTAAATCAGTACGAAGCTATCCAAAAACGAGACTAGTGGTTTTTGTACCACCCAAAAGGGTGTACCATGTCTTAGTTTGGATGTCGTCGAATCTAAGTAAACGTTTTAGTTTTAATTTCAACGTTTGATCAGGGTTTGTTCCCTTTGACATCGCCGCAATTTTCCCCGCTTTCCATGCGGAAGCGACAACCGACCTTGGCTCATTCGGACAATGCGAGAAAACGAAACCAATCAGTGAGAACCGTTGACAACCAATCAAAGCGCACTTCCATGTTTGAAATTGAATTAATTTCATTGAAATAAATACTTTATTTACGGTGTTTAAGGTGGAATATCGGTAAAAATGCGAATTAAAATGCATTAAATTTGTTTCACGGCCAAAAAGGGATATCATTAGAAATTTCGATTTGATGTTGGGAAGGATTTGGCGTAATTTGGCACTTTGTTGCAATGAAATAATTGGGCTGTTATAAAATTTATTTTTTAACCATTAATTATTTATTCTCTGGCGGTATTACATTGCCTTTTCAAGTACATACTTATATACATATTTAGATGCGGATTTTGTAATAGAAACTCAACTAAAACTAACAGGACAACGCCCCTGTATGAATTTCAAAACGAAATGTGTTAATCCACTTGTAATCTAATACCCGTTTACCAAATACATACTAAAATATATTTTGAAAGCTTTGAGTAATATGAATAAAGGATTCACCCCACTCACGTACCACGTACGTATACGTACTTTCTTAAGTAGTGGGACTAATATTAGCTATGTGTACGTTTTTTTAAATTTATTGTTTAGCATCGTCGGTTGATATTTCTTAAGTATATTCGACAGAAAACATGTTTTTCTTAATTAACATTTAAAATATCACTATTCAATAATAATTGAAAATTGTTTTTTTAAGCTTATTGAGGCACATGTATGTAAAATATAGTTATCCAAAATAAAAATTTATCAAACAAATTCGTGTAGTAATGTATGCATGTGACAAGACTGTTTACTGACTGTCTAGACATAGACCTAGAGACTTCTCAGCAGAATAATATTGTCTCCTAGCCGAAAAACGTCATAAGTTTTTGTAGATAAAATTATCATATAGATAAATAATGAAAAATATGTGGTTTAAAAACCTCAAGTATTTGCTACATAACAAAATGTTGTTTTAAACCTACATTAAAATTTTGTTGATTAAGTTAACCAAATACTAGTTCTAATAAATTTAGAAGCTCTTAATAGCTCTTATTTAAACAGTTAAATGTGCAACAGTGGTGGCTGACTTGCAGGATGTGTGGTCAAAATTTGAGTTAGAATGAGATGAAATTTTCAAAAACAGATGTTGTTCAAATTTTGATAATCAAAAAAAAATTTTTTTTTTTGGTCGTATGAGCTAGCTTTTTCTTATGTTATAGCGTTGTTGTCACAGTCAGAACAGTTACATACTCTTTCATCCATCTAAAGTAAAGCATCCTTAAGTCGCTCGCTGTTTCATTCTAGTATAAATCTCAAGTATCAGGAATTCGTTACGCAATATAAAAATAATCTCATTTCGCGAACAGGCATTTAGCATATGCGAGTAGATTCAAAATGTTTTTGTTAGCGCGTATCAGTTAAAATGCCAAACAAGGTCGTCTTACTTTGTCAATAATCATGTCTTATGCAATGTATGCCAGTGCCAGGCAAGCGAAGCCGACTTCGTTCATGTGGGAAATGTTATAATTATAACATACTTGTGTAGTTTTTATATAGAACCACTCGTGCGTCTGTCTGTCTGTCCGTCCGTCTGTCACAGCCGATTTGCTGGACCTAATCAGGTGAAATTTGGTAGGATGGTGTAAGCCTATGACCCAAACACACATGTGCAAAGTAAATAAATATTTTGTTGAAATAAGGGCCTCTTTCGGGGGACAAATTGGAAATAAACAAAATGTTTTGCAAACCCTACTGTGTCATGTATCAAATGAAAGGGTATTATTATGAGGATCTCGAATATATTTTTGTGTCATCGTAAAATAAAAAGTAGTTTAGATTTATTCATTAAAGAAGACGAAACTTGACCATCCCCTGATCTCCGAAACTACTGAGCGTAAAACTAAAAAAAAATACAAAATATGGTTAATTGCTTGTAGATTGCAGAGTATAGTTATACAGGAAAACCTTTAAGAATTGGCATATTCATATTCATTTATTTGCCAACTAAGTGTACATTTTGGTCTCACTGTACTGAACCCTCTCCACGCGAGTTCAACTTGCACTTGGCCGCTTTTTATTTTCTTCTCGCAGTTCCTCTCCATTACTGGAGGTTGGCCATCAGTTTCGCAAATTCCTTTGTGTTCATTGCTAATCGAAACAGCTCTTCCACCCTCGTGCCTCCAGTCCACTCCCGTATGTTCTTCAGCCATTACTTTTTCGTTCATCAGCACGTCCTTTGCCTTTTATTTTGCCCATTATTATAAGTTGGAGCATCTGATATCGGTCGTGCCGTAAAACGTGTCCCAAAACTTAGTTTTATATAAATAGTTTCAGCCTTGATACGCTACTGATCTGGATGGTGTAGTTCTGTATAGATAAAATTGCTCAGTCTTCATCAGAATGAACATTCTGAGAATGGCTGGGCTATTCTATTACAGTGAAATTGGTCCGGCATCGAAGCCTTTAAACGTGAGATTTCCCTAGAATTGTTAAGTTCTGTTACTTGCTATCATTTCACAATGATGTCACCGCTAAATGAGGCACATACTGTTTTTGTTATCAATGCCCCGAGTACACAGGTGGCGTCTTGTTTGACGTTTTCTCAATGTGTGTTGCGTCCACATACCTTGCGGGTATGAAGCTCTTTTAATTGTTTACAAGCGTACCTAATAATTTATTGTACACGTGTGTTTCATTGGTTAGTCTAGAAAATCTTATAGTAGTTTTACAAATAAGTAGTTTTGATTTTATTCATTAAAGTTGACTAAATTTGACCATCCCTAAAATTTTATAGCCTATAATGCCAGTTGCAAAATGGCAGTTATAAAATGTTCTATATAAATTTTTATCTGCCAGTGAGGAAGCACCATAAGAATATGGTGAATGGCAATCCTCGTGTAACATGAAACCAATGAGTCGAAACACATGTATACATACACAACTATGTGTATATGTATGTACGATTAATGTACAATCTCACGGCCCTCGACAGGTATAAGACGTGTTAAATTGTGGTTATATTATAAGCCATGTGTGAAGTCTATTGTCAGACTCGCTATCTATACGTGTTGTCGCCAAGAATATCTCATACTTAACACTTAAAAATAACTAAATTATATAGCGAATTCACTGGAGCCCTGGGCTAAGTAGAACTTGTGTGACAGGGACTCTTTTCTATATAATTGACTAACTTTTGCAGTGTTTTTTTATGAAAGGTACCCTATGTCCTTCTCAGTACTTCTAATGATGTGTATGTGAAATTTCAGGAAGATTGGTTCAGTAAATAAAGCGTGAAGAGGTAACAAACAAATAAACAAACATTAGGATAGGTTACAAATATGTACTTGGCAAATTAACATCCCTTGATCAAAGTCCTTCAGATATTTTAAACTAGGTACTATGAACATAAAGGTTTCGTCCTTTTGAGATAGATTTTCCACGGCTTATCGTAACGTTTTTAAAATGTATATTAACCTATGTCGCCTTGAAATTGTAAATAACGTTAGATTACTCTTTTGTCTTTTCATGCAGGCGGGTTTTTAAGTTTTTTTTTTTAATAATTACTTGTCTATTTCACTCCTAACAACGTTCAGATTCAGATTTCCTCGCGGTTTTTTCCTTCACATAAAACTGTGGTACCTACATATATAAGTAATACTTACTACCTACATGAGTCAGATTAGCAAGCATTTTAAGCGGTAAACACCCACTACATCCTCAAATACTATGACAGAAAAAAAAATCATAAAATCTCTATGTCAAATACACATAATCAGCCCTGCTTCACTCGGGTTGCATTTACTGTGGGTTTCCACTTGCTTTTTTCGTTTGAGTTTATGCAAATGTTGTCTATATAGGACTCACGCAATCTATGCGCGAGTACATAAGTACGGTACATAATTTAGATACTGCGCAGAAACCTTATACAACGCAGCGCTGCGCTCGCGTGCATCCTGCCGCTTTACACCGATAGCAAAAAAAAGATTATTTTCTTATACCTTGTATTTTGATGTGTTGTTATTTGAGCCATATCTTGAAAACTCAACTCCATGGGGAGAAGGTATTGGTATGGTAATTTGTATCTATATACAAACGAGAACCACTTTCTTCTTTAAATTTGAGCCCAATCTTGTTTGGGTTCAAAGTTACAATTAGTTTAGATGCCAATCCATATTTGTGGTACGCATGACCTGCTAGGATCGGCACCCAACGAAGGACTTCGTCAATGGTTTACGGCACGGACATGAATTGATTTCTTTGTATGCATTCAATGCAAGTAGATCATTCTGGTAGCTGAAATTAATTACAGCTAGTCTCAATTTTTTTTTGGAAAAAAAACTTACTTTTACACAAAATATGCAAATCAAAGCAACAGTTGTAGTCGTCATGCCAAGTTATACAATTTTTCACGCCTTTTAGGTCAACTGATATATTACAAACGTACAAAGGAGAAACTGTTCACAAATTCAAGTAAAAATAAATATATTCGAAATGATCTATCGCCATTTTAGCTATGTTCCATTTACTGTATTTGTACCTTATCTATAATTTATTTTTGTTTTTTTTGTATGTAGTAGTACAACGGCTATCTTAGTAATGGGCTGATTTAGTAGTCAGTCCTGACTATTTTGGTATCATTGCAGTTATAATATGTATACATAGTTTCGGTTGTATATAAACACCAATTAATGTAGTGACATAATGAATAACTGACACATTGTCATCAAAGGGGAAGTATTAACATACTCTTTAATAATTCAGTGAGTCATGTCTATTGAAGGTAACCTACGATATCGTAGTACATGTTTAGTATATGAACGGACGTGCGTGTTTCTATAAACTAAAACATTTTGGCCTCCAGCGCGTACGCATAAATTTGTGCTATATTTGGTTGTATCAATACATGCATGTTATATGTTTGATACTATACATTATTGAGAACTAGCTGTGTTCGCTGCTTCGCTTCCGTGGGAATTTTGGGAGTACTGATCCTAAAGCGAATCCTCAACACAAAAAAAAATCCGAATGGGAACAGAATCAAAGAAGTGATAAGCACGTTCACACAAACAACTCGGCTTCATTAAGTACGGGTATTAGCACATAAGGGTACTTTTTATTTTATTTTACTTTTTATCCCGAAATTCCCAGAATTTCGGGATAAAAAGTAAGTCAAGTAATGTAAGTCAAGGGCAAAGGCAAGTCAAGTAAAGTAAGCTAAATAGTAAATAAATTAGTGGAAAACGTTTATGATTTCCAATCATATCGTTTGTATCAATACTGGCTTCGACTCGCTAACCTCTGTCCAGTATGATGCTATGCAATGAGTCAGAGGCCATAACGTAACCTTTTATAAATATGACTAGCTCTCACCGACGGCTACGCCTGCGTGAATGTCGTATTTTAACCCTTTGATACATGATCCTTCAATCACGGGTATAAGATAACAATTGTTTTACAGTAAGCGCAACTACCTCATGCTCATATCGTGCTAGCCTAGCATGGTCATGGTCATGCTCATATCATGCTAGCATAACATGGTCACCATGTTAATGAAAAAAGAACGATTAAAAGTTATAGAATCAAGACGTGGAAAGATGTTCGGCCATCTTGTACGACATGACGAGTTGATTAAAAATCTGATAGAATGGAAAATAGAAGCTAGAAGAGGAAGAGGAAAGCCAAGAAGGGCTTATACCTAGTCTTGCCATAAATATTGTGGAAAAGAAAAAAAAATATTTTTCTATTGCAAATAAGATTTATTATTTTTACAATGTGTTAGTTTAATACATAAATAAAAAACAATTTAAAATATAAAAAGTTTATTCGAAGTGGTCTCCATTGGCTGCAATACAGTCTTTTAAACGTTGAGGCCAGTTATCAATAGAAACACGCACTCTTTCCATGGGAAAATTCTTCACTGCCAATCGTATGGATCGTTTTAGGGACTCCAAATTATCATGGCGTTTAGAGCAAGCCGTACTCTCTAAAACTGACCATAAATCATAATCCAGCGGATTAAGATCGGGGCTAGACGACGGCCAGTCTTCAGCTCTGATGAAGTCGGAAACGTTCGATTCCAACCAAGACTGCGTTGACCGAGCTTTGTGACCCGGTGCCGAGTCTTGCTGGAAGGACCATTCTTGGTTATTGAACATGGTGTGATTAAGGGGCTTAACAACCTTCTCAAGAATGGTATCTTGATACACTTGTGCCGATGTTTTGATACCTTTTTCACAAAAATATGGCTCAGTCACTCCTTCATAGCTAACACCCCACCAAACCATCACTGAAGTCGGATAATGCCCACGTTGCACCCTGTCGACTAATTGGGAAGCTTTCTTAGAGCTTTGAGCATAAATACGGTCATTTTGTTTGTTAAAATGTTGCTCAATTGTAAAAATTTTCTCATCCGTAAACAAAATTTTTCTGTGACCTCCCTTTGCGTACCGCTTCAGTAGTTGTTTCGATTTTACCACCCTATTCTTTTTTAAATTATCAGTTAAGAAATGACCAGTACGTCTCTTATAGGCTGCAAGTCCTAAGTCATCTTTTAAAATACGCGACATGGTTCTAGGTGCTATCTTCATCTCCCGAGATAAAATCTTTTGCTTTCGGACAGGATTTCTTCGAATTCTTTCCCTTACTGCTTTGACCACCTTTTTCATACGAACACTACGTGGACGGCCAGATCTTTTTCTGTCACAAACAGAGGAGGTATCATTGTACCTATTAATAGCCCGGTACACAAACATTTGACTTATACCAAGCGTATGGAGAGTTTTAAAAATTGCCTTTGGCTCCATCCCTACTTTGTGTAATGCAATCACAGCGATTCGGTTCTCTTTATCACCCCACTCCATTTTAATATCGCAAAATATTGTACAATGTATTGGCGCCAAAATAAGAAAAGAATGAAAAATCATATAAAAATGACAGATTCCAAATTCAAATGAAATATTTTGTTTATTTTTAATTGTAACAGTATTTATGGCCAGACTAAGTATAGACCAAATAAAGGAGGGGGCAAAGGTTGTGTCGTACAAGGAGGTCAAGGCGATGGCTGAGGATAGGGAGCGATGGAAGGAACTCCACCGACAACAGTGTTCTTAAATTTATATGAAAATGAAAAACCACGTGCTCATGCGATCCTGTTTGTCTTTTTTCTTCGCCGGTATCATCTGTATATAAACACTTGCTTCTAGTTTTAAGCTGCTTAGATGTAAACCAATAATGTAGTGTCGTAGCAGGTACACTTCTTCTTATTCAAGAGCCGCGCTCTTGTCGGTGGAGTACACGTTCTCGGCTTTACGTTTAAGGTCCTTATCCTAACTAATATTATAAATGCAAAAGTGAGTTTGTTTGTTACCTCTTCAAGCTTTATCCACTAAACTAATTTTCCTGAAATTTCGCATACATATAATTAGAAGTACCGAGAAGGACATAAGGTAACTTTCATCGCGGGAAAAAGCACTGTGCCTGTAGGAAATGCACGCGGGCGATGCTGCGGGCTAAAGCAGTTCTGTATACCTAACCTATTCCCTTCTGTCCGCGTCGAATCTGAACGATTAATTTTGCTCGACAAGATATGACGGCTGGTTTGAGGTAAAATGCTATATTTATTGTCGAAGATATTGCAAAAAAAGGTCATCGCGACCGGTTCGCAACATCGTTGCTTAGCCTGTGTCATGCAAAAGGCAAGATTTAATTTGAGGTAAAGTATTCCTCTAAATTCTTCGAAAACAAATTCGGTGTAGGAAAACATTGGAGGAAACCTGCACTCTAGGTTATGGTTATTACTTGTGTGTGAAATGGAGAAGGCAATGGCAAACCACTCCATTAACATTGCCAAGATAGTCGTTGTGTGTGTTTAATTCCATATAATGACCACGACTATCAGTCATGAGGAAAAAGACGTGAGGGAGGAGGAGGATTCCTCAGAGAACGGATTTGAAATATTTGCATAATCAATAGCATAGGTGTTCCAATTTTTTTTAAATAAAAATAAATTTGCAAAAAATTTGCGTGAATCATCGAAATACAACTTAATATCTCGATGGCGTGAATAATATTAATTGGTGTGCTAAGTGGGGTAAATACCCCAGAAAAGTCGAGAAAAGGACATAACGACTGATTTACTTATATATTTCGCGATTTTCGAGTCCTTCCTCAAAATGTCCTTATCTCAAAATGTTTTAGTCTAAATCACCAAAAATCTACTAGACGGATTTAGACGAAATTTGGTACACGGGTAGAAAAATACCGGAGTAGCACATAGAGTAACTTTTATCCCTAAATGTCCACGGGAGCAAAGCCCCAGGGCGCCGCTAGTCATAACAAAAAGCGACTCGATAAAATGTCGTCAACCCCATATTTAAATCTCATTTAATAAATAATTCGGTGTGTAATAAATACATGATAAACACTATCAGCAGTCATTATAAGGGACCTTTTGACCGTGAACGTTAGCAGTACTCCGAATCTGAGCGCGGTTCTCCAAAACAGATACATGAGTAGGGGTCTAAAACAGCCCCAATAATCCATTTCTAATTTCAAAAATATTGAAAAATGAACTTTATTCGTGTTGTCATAAGGGTCCTTTTTAAATATTTAGGAAATATAAAATGGATCTTATTTCGATTCAGCAAAGTCGCCGTTTTAAGTCCCCACAAAGTTGCAGTGAAACGTTTTGTGAATAAACTAGTTGTTGCACGCCATCTCGCATGTGGCAATAAATTGCAACAAAAAAACTTCGACATGATGTTAAAAAGTGCTGATTTCTCCTAAACGACTAAGCCGATTTCCATGAATCATTGCTATGAACACTTTCGATTAAGTCATCTTTCAAACAAAAAACACTCATGGTGGTATAAAAAAACTTACAGAACCCTGAAAACATAACACTCCTTTTTTGGTCAGTCGTGTAAAAAGGAAAATAACTCTTCTGCTAAATCGCATACAAACCACGTTTGTTTTAATTATTATTACGAAACGATTTTGATAAGGCTTGCAATAAAAATACTACGTGTGTTTCTGAGACTCGAATACCTAAGTTCTTGTTTCTTATCTCATTGTTGGGTTTTTCTTTATTTTTAGTTACAGGCTTACGATAATAAGACATTGGAACCTTCAAAAAACGAGCCTACGTCTTTTTAAAAGGCCGGCAACACTCCTGCGATACCCCTGGTGTTGTGGTTGTCCATGGGCAGCGGTGATTACTAACCTGGTGACCCGCTTGCTCGTTTGCCGCCCTATGTTATAAAAAAAAAAAGGCTTATGTATAGAGGAAAACCCATACAGATTTTGTATATAGAGAGGTCAGCTCTTTATTTAATACAAAGAAGAGAGAAAACGGAGAGATTTTGCAGTATTTTAACATACATACATAGAATCACGTCTTTATCCCTTACGGGGTAGACAGAGCCAAGAGTAGTGAGACTCGAAGGCCACGCTTAGCTGAATAGTGGGCTCTCTGATGGAATGGAGATTCAGGTATAGTGACAGGTTGCTAGCCCATCGCCTATGAGTGGAGGAATCCCCAGTTTAAAGCAAGGGCTTTAAACTGGGGATTCCTCCACTTCACTCGCCTCTAGGACAACATAGAAAGAACATAGAATGTGCTAGCTCTTCCCGCGCAGATTGTAAAAGTCAATCGAGGAAAGGTCCCTCGATTGACTTTTACAATCTGCGCGGGAAGAGCTAGCACATTCTATGTTCTTTCTATGTTGTCCTAGAGTCTTCCATTATATCCATGCCAAATGTCATCAATATCGGTTTAGCAGTTAAGCCGTGACAGCGTTAGTATTAGTATGGATGAAAATCAAGAAAAATGCGAAAAAAACGATTATATCAAAGTATTCCCGTGACTTCCTGTGGCATCACACTGTGTTAGTAATTTTGTGAGTTTGTTTATGTCATCTGCGGAAATGCTGAACCGATTTCAAAAATTCTTTCACCAATAGACGGCTACATTATTCCTGAGTGACATGGGCAATAATTTTAGTATTTACCTCCCGAGCAAAGCCGGGCGGGGCGCTAGTATATTATATAATAGTTACTACGTAGACTGCGGGTAAGCAACTGGCTCGTCAGAGTGAAATGTCAACAGAACACTACAAATGTTTGTGTGGGGAAATTGTTTATTTCAAACCGACAATAATTGGAATGGCATGACGCCATTGTTCGAACATCGCAGCTATGCACCCGTGCGATATGTTACAACAAAGGATTCTCAGTATCGCCACTCCAAACTCGCATTCTCACGTCTTTATTGTCAACGGGGTAGGAGAGCCTAGAGCACTTTGATTATTTTTGATATTACTCAACAACTGGTGACAGTTTCATTCGCCGCGATGGTCGAATGAGTTTCTTAACTAATAATGATAGATAGATCAACACTTTTGCACCATTTGTAGAGAAAAAAAAAAAGTCAAGCTGAATAGTTTCACTTGCGCTCCACTTGCGCCGCCTCCAAAGTCAAAGTCAATTTTTTTTATTGAAACTTGGCCTTCAAAGAAGGCTCTTTTTCACGTCGTCTCTTCTCCACTTGCGCTTTGGAAGCGGTAGTAACCTTAGCTTTAAGTAATTTTATGACGTCAACTAACTCAAAAACAAGTATACCACGATTTAAAAGTACTATTTCTTAGCCTATTTAAATAAAATCATAAGAATCATATCAATCAATCATAAAGAAAGTACCAGACGGAAGGATCTAGTCAGAGTAATTACACCAAGGCTTAATATTGTAAAACATTGTCCGCGCAACCAAACAGTATTGTTATTTAATAAGTTGCCAAGGGAGCTAAAGAGTATTAGAAAATTATCAATATTTAAGAAAAGACTAAGAGAGCTGTTACTGGAGAAATGTTGTTATGCAGTAAATGATTTTTAGGAGTGCGATTGAGTTAACTGTTAACTGTTTTTTTTTTCTTTACTTTTTTAAGATGACATTATTTGTTTAATAATTTGTGGTGTAATTGGAATGTCATTGGGTGTATTAATGTAATTTGTAAAATGTAATTCGCATACAATTTATATTGTTTTATGAATAAATTGAATTGAATTGAAATCATTGTCATTTTATTCATTTTTGAATGCGCTAGTCTCTAGAACTGCCAGTTGGATTTGTAATATTCTAACGTAGGGCTAGACTCCTCTAGCCCTACGTAAGAATATTACAAATCTCTCCAGGCTAATGATCATTAGCCTCGCTTCGAAAATAAACCTAAGTTTAGCCGGCTAATCTTAAATTTATGTTGTCACTTACCTTTATACCTGAAGTTCACCATACTACAATTATAGTAGACCCACTCTATTCTCACTAAATGACAGCACATTATGACGTCATAATGTGTTGTTACCATAGACATAGAAAAAATAAATTCATTCATTAATAGACATACAAATTTGATTGTCAAATGAAGCCCAAAAAGGTTCATAATAGTGTGCTAAAAATTCAATTTTTTTTACAGAATGTTCACAAAAATTCTATTTAACCAAAACACACCAAAAATTTTAGTCTTGACAAAAATGAGCCTCACAGAATCTCCCGACATCCCGCTTCCTCAGCTGTCTGTGTCGCTAAGAAAAAAAAAATCTTACTCTATTGTTGTTACGGTAGGAACCAGTAGGAACTAATTTAGTTCGTCGGTTATCTGGCTACTACTGGCTAGGTTTATCTCAACATTAGCTAATGTTGTTGCATTCATAATCTCAATCAAATTAACTAATTTCAATATTAACTATAATGTGTTTGCATATTTTGATATATTTACTACGTATTAGTACTTGCCTATTTTAATTTAATTAGATCGTCTTCTGACAATTAATAGATTTTTTAATTATATCTGTAACAAAGTATATACCTATTACATTTAAGGCTGACACACACCAAACGGTGTCGCAGACGTGCTGCACTGCGTCTTGGTTTGTATTATTTGAATTTGTACGCGGTGGTTCCCACCGACGGTGTCGCAGATGCATTGCGTTGCGTCTGCGTGCATCAGTCGGCCGGCAGTCCGCGCGATACAAACTGAACATGGCCTCGGTGCGGTCGCGCATAAGCGGGACGGCAACGTCGCTCACTCGCTCGGGCATGTTGACGTTGTATTTCGTAGGATTTTTTTAGTCGAAAACACACCGCGGTGATCTATGCGTCTGCGTGCATCTGCGACACCGGCCGTAGCACTCCAGTTGTGAATATTTACAGATTTTAGTTTGGATTTTAGTGACTAGTGATCATGGATTTTGAAATACGCGAAAAGATAATTAATATGGTACAAAGTTACAAATGTTTATATGATCCACAGGACAAAAATTATAAGAACAGTTCATATAAAACTATGTTGTGGGAAAAAATTGTTAGGGAATTAGGAATTGAAGGTAAGTACTAAATAAAGACTATTATGTTGCAAGTTAAGTAATTCACTTGAAATGCTATCTTCTCGTCGTTCGACATCTTGACACAAAATGGCAGCCGCGATCCGAAACGAAAACACGGCGTCGCAGACACTGCGCAGAACGCAGCGCGCTGCGTCTGCGACACCGTGCGTCTGCGACGCCGTGGAGCCGGTGTGAATTGCTTTTGCCGCAGCCGTGCTGCAGATGAAACGCACGGTGTCGCAGACGCATCCGGTGTGTGGCAGCCTTTACGATAGAGGTAGTTAGACCGATAAGGGGGAGGCAGCCCAGCAGTGAAACCTATTGGCCAGATAAAAAAAATATTACGTATTTGTTTCTTTATATTTTTAGCAGGGTTGTCTTTCAAGTCATGGTATGATCAAGATCCTTTCACGACAATGCTAAAATAATATAGGTACCTATCTAGGTAGTTTCTTAAATAGTGAGCCAAGAATACAATACTTGACTATTTTGAGAAAATAAAAGTAAAGTTGATAGAAGGCCGCACATTATATCTTTTGTTTATGTTCATATTCATTGTATGCAAGTAGGCTTCGCATAATATGTCATAGTTTATTGTTTAAACATAGTCAATGTAAACGTTAACTCGACCGACATTGCCTTCTAACAAGTATAGTGACATAATAGAAATAAAATAATAAGCAACTTAAATAATAAAAAGCAAAGAGAAGGTTGGTGTATGATGTAAACTACTTGCTTGTTTATGAAATAAATAAATTAGTCTATGAGCAACCTGACTTTAACTACATGGTGACAGCGGTGTTTTAATTGAAAATTATTTTAATTCATCATCAATAGGGTTAGCCAATCTACTTAAATAAGTTATTATTTAAGTTATTGTTTTATGGGAAATGATGATGTGAACTACTTGCTTGTTTATGAAATAAATAAAGTAGTCTATGAGCAATCTGACTTTTACTACAGTGTAGACGTAAGGAGGCCTCTGCCATGGCACAGTTGAAAACCGGACTTATTTTCCTGTGTCCACGGCTCTCTGCGACGAGAGGGGCGCACCATATGGTTTTAGTGGGTTCGAGCCCCACACTGCTTCTCTCCCGTTCCCGCGGGAAATTGGCGTGGGTCGACCATTTTCACATGGTAAAAAAAAAGACTGAAGGAGGCCTATACACCCAGCAGTGGGTCACGGAAGGCTGTAGATGATGATGAATAAGCAACCTGTCACTAAATGAGTCTTACGTCTTTTGTCTGCATCGAGATGTTATGTACTTGTTTGGCTGTGTCTACCCCGTAAAGGATAAAAAGACGTAATAATGAATTTGTTGTGTTGTCGTTCTGTGTTGATAATCTTCAAATCTGGGAATACCCTAAAGCAGTGCGTTAATTCCATTTAGATAATTTTTAATAACAGTTTTCCTTGTCTTAAGAGAAACATGTGATAAGGTCTAAAATTGGCTATGTTCATAAAATTGGACGCTAACTGATGTTGCAGCCAACTTGTTAAATTGGCCGTTTAATAACTGCCTAGTCACTTAATTAAATACTGGCATTGCATTTTTTTCCTAGCGACTTACTTTCATCTGCTGGGCAAAAGCCTCCCCTAATTTTCTGTACTCATCTCTGTCCTTCGTATTTTCCTTCCTGTTCTTATGCATGGCAAAATAAAATAAAACAGTATTTTTCTTCTGAATACAAAACGTGTGATTAGTCAGACACGTGTTAAGACGCCATCTTGAAAGAAACAAAACAAAATTGGCCATACTTACATCTTGGAAATTATAAATCCTTGTTTTATTTTATATCTTTACTCAGGTAGCGAGCGATAGAGGTAGTTGGAGAGATAAGGGGGAGGCTTTTACCCAGCAAATAAATAAAATAAAAAAAAAACTACCTTTTGCCTGCGACTTCTGTTCGCGCGGATTTTTTTTTGTCTTCATTTCAAGACTGATTCTTGTAAGCTTTTATCATAATTACGATAGCCGTGCACGCTTAAGCGAATTTTATTTATACTGAACTGAAATAAATACTTTTGTTTGCTATGCGAATGTTTCTTTTTGCTACACTCCCGAAAGTAGCCCTATTTCGGCCAACCGAACTACTGTTAATGACTGTTTTTAATCAATTCTCTTATTACAATAACTTATTGCCGCGGGTTGAGCCGCGGGCAACAACTAGTTAATACTAGTAATATATACTATTAATGTGTATGCGAAATTTCAGGAAGATTGGTTCAGTAGATAAAGCATGAAGAGGTAACAAACTCCCTAATTTTAGTTAGGTTTAGGATTAAAATACTTAAACCTACCTAAACCTATTTAAGTTGTAGTAGTCTATTATGTTGACCGACAAGAACGAAGTTCTTAAATTTGTTAATTGAGTTTATGTATGTTGTATCTATTTATGTATCTAACATATTTGTGGTTGACCATACGTCCAGCTGTGAAGAACAATAAAAAGTTACAGATATTTAGGAGTTGCAAATGGTTTATTAGTTTTATGACACAAAAAAAAGTTTTTGACGAGTCGACGGCACATAAATGAGGGAAAAATTAAGAATATTTAAGGTATTGGTACTTTATTGTAAAAAAAAACATCTGTGCGAAAATTACTGAAGCGACTGTGTGAAAATTACTGTATAATTTTACAGCCATTATTTGTTGAATCTATATTACGTAGTACTTATATTAATTCTGTGTCTATATAGTAGATATTATAACAATGACATACGATATTTACTAAACCGTTAGTACGCGCGCGAATGTATGCATTGTCGATGACCCACTATAGTAAACATTTTTATTTAATGCTGCACAAGCTAAGCCTGCGAATTTGTCTATGTGCGAATCTCAATAAAAATTATGAAAAACCGTACGAAGTATCTGTATGTATCCATACTTCCATACTAATATTATAAATGCGAAAGTTTGGATGTGAGTTTGTGAATTTGTGAGTCTGTGAGTTTGTGAGGATGTTTGTTACTCAATCACGCAAAATCTACTGGACGGATTTAGATGAAATTTGGTACAGAGGTAGATAATGACTTAGAATAGCACATAGGGTACTTTTCATCCCGGGAAAAAGCACTGTTCCCGTGGGAAATTCACGCGAGCGAAGCCGCGGGCGAAAGCTAGTGTATAATAAATAGAAGAGGACGCTTAGCTAACCGTTTGACCTATCAACGCAGAGCCGAAACCACTGAGAAACTTGAAATTTTGCATAGTCTTGATAATTCCACCTCAAGTTGGTGAAAACCGACATTCAAGCGGGTGGAGCCGCCGCGCCGGCAAAAGCGAGTGTGTGTTTCATATTATTCAGTTGAACCTTGACAACATTAATAAAGAAAAGCAACTAGTGCATGGGGCGTCTGTTGGATAGGTCATCAGACGATCGCTTTAGTTTCTTTTCCTTGTCTAAATTCTATTTCAAATCTATTTAGCATGTTGCTAATCGCTGCTTCTCATACAGTTTTACTTACACATACAAGTTTTAAAATTAAACCTAATTTAGAAGTATACCTGGATATAATTTCAACATTAAACTATACCAAATCTACGCGTAGCAGAGGCTACTCTATTCAATTCATGCAGTGAATATGCCAAAGAAAATAGGCTCTGTAGAATCGTAAGAACAGCTAATTCATTATCATTATCAAAAAGAGCGAGGCTCTTATCAGTAGAGTTCCTTCCATTTTTTTTATACATTACCAACTTTTATTTTTTGATACGACCCAACGCTCAATTTTTACTTTATTTGCCTCATGTAGCCCTGTCTTGGTGTTCCTGGGGACCCAGGAATGGGGAAGGAAAAAGAGGTTTTTCCTTCTCCATTCCTAAAATACTGGGACCATTTTTCCTTTATGACCTTTCCTTCTATGATGAATGGAGTAGGTACGTCACTTTCAGTATGGAAATTATAATACGTGACGAAGTGTCTGTAGCAAATTGACACAGACCAAAGAAAATGATGGGTGACATATATGTGACACTAGCGCACCGCCCCGGCTTTACTGGGGAGGTACATACATAAATTGTAGCCTATGTCACTCAGGTATAATGTAGCTTTCTATTGGTGAAAGAATTTTTGAAATCCGTTCAGTAGTTCCGAAGATTCCTTCAACAAACAAACTCACATACACTTCCTTTTTATAATGTTAGTGTGATAAGATCAACAATTTGGTTTCTTTTCAGCGCCCCCGTCGGTCACTGAGATCCCGCTCCTGGGCGTGAACGGCAGCGGAATCCTCAAGGTGGACCTCTCGGGCCACCTGCCCAAAGTCAGCGACCCTATTGTGCCTGATGATGGTAAGATCATGTATGGTAGTTTTCTCATAGACCACCGCCTGCTTCCGGTAAAGGAAAACATCGTGAGGAAACCTGCACATTGACTGACTATTTAGTTTATTAGTGTGTATACGGCTACTGCCACTAGATGGCGGTAGTCGTAAAAGTCATGTCAGATGCCTTTAGGCGACTTGAATAAAATCTGACACCAGTGTTAGTAATAACACACTATATAAGAAGAAGGTAAATCTTTTTATATTGGAACTAACACTACCAATAGGTAGTATTAGTAATACGACGGAGACAAACATCCCACCAAAAACATTTTCATGTAAAGTGTTGCCAGAGTTCATATGGCTCGCACTGTCAAAAAATTATCAGATCTCATATAGAGCAAGCTTCTAAATCTGGGGAGATTTAGAAGCTAAGATTTAGGGGGCTAACTCTACGAGCCCTAACTTCATAAGCTCTTACCCTAGTCAAAATATGTGTCTTGGCGGTTTCGTTACTACAAGAACTAATGTATAACGGTAATTAATACTAGGCATTTATACGTATGAACTGAGTGCCAATGTTGACATTGTCTGTATTGACAACTTTTATGCAAAAACATGAAAATGTAATTAAGGATTTTCATTAACTCTTTGTAGCAGGGTGTGATTTTATTTATGAAGGTCATTCCATTATCAGTTTTTCAATGTATGAAGTTTAACGATCTGCTTAATATAACCGCGTCACGCTCCATACATATTACAGGCCGTGACAAAGTGTAATTATACAGTCGTTCAATTATTTGCCAATTACTATTGTAGAGACCGTTTGTTTTGTTATACTGTGTCCTTGGAGGCAGTTGAAGAATGTGTTTTTATTGTCCTACTCCGGAGAAGTCCGATTTTGCGAAGCTGCCGAGAAATTTCCTGTTTCGGAAATTTCTTCCCTTGAAAATTGCCGAAAATTCTTAGAAATTTCTGTTTTTTGGAAAATTTTCCGTCGTCGAGAATATTTCCGAGAAATTTCCAAGACACTTTCCGCTGTTTCTTTACAAATTTCGGAAACGGCACATCACTAGTCCGATTCTGCCGCGCGACTTTTTTTTGGAGATTCTTGGAATAATTTTTTTCAAGGGAAAGAAGTCCAGGGAAAAATCTTTATTTCACACAATTTTTGTATTTTTTATCCTGAGTCCGTAATTTTGCTGGTGCCAAACAAGTACTAGCTACTAGATATTAAAGCTCGGCACACGTCAGTTTTATTTCCATTCGGAAATTTCAGATCCGGAGATCCGAAAGCACGCTTTTCATACAAAATGTTCGTCTGGCACACGTGTCTTACATTTTCCCGTTCGGAAAAAAAACCGGACTCGAACATATTGCATAAAAAGCGTGCATTCGGGTCATCAGATCTGAAATTTTCGTACGGAAAAACCCAGCCTTGCCCGTGTTAAACTTAAACTTGCCCCATTTACCTTGAACCTGTATTGTGTAAGGTCCGACTCGAACTTGACCGATATGTTTATCTTTCCAGGGCTCAACGTCACGGAGATCTTGTCGGAGACGCCAGAGTTGATCAAGGCCGAACACAACTTGACAGCTCTCACTATTGTTAGTACATTTTTAGATTATATATTCTTTATTCTATTCACACACACACACAAATAAATACATACATAGAATCACGTCTTTATCCCTTACGGGGTAGGCAGAGCCAAGATTGACTCTCGATTGACTTTTACAATCTACGCGGGAAGAGAAGCAGCTGGCACATTCTACACACAAATATACACTTATTAACACTTTCCGAGACCCAAATAAAAAAAAAGAAATAGTTCCAGATGTCTTCATAGATGGCGCTTAGTAAAAGGCGAGTCCATACAGAACGAAAAAATGCACGGAAAGAGCGATTTTCTGACAACTAAATTAAGAGAAAAAATCAGTTTAAAAAAGTCTAAAAGCGTTTTATGAAAGCCGAGTCGTAATAATTGCTGAACCTATATAACCTACCAGAGGCAGAAAAAAATCACCTAACAGTTTGACAGTTGCACAAATCACAATATTGATACTTTTAAGATGTGTTTTTTACTAAGTTTTATTATTAAAAAATTCCAATCCCGTGAATTATGCTTTATGTATAGAACTTTTTCTCTCGCCTTTTACTTAAGCGCCATCTATGAAGTCATCTGGAACTATTTAATTTTTAATTTGGTTCGCAAAATCCCTCATTGACATTTCTTTGAAATAAAACCTAATAAAAAAACATCTAAAAAGTATCAATATGTCAATATGTGCAACTGTCAAACTATTAGGTGATATTTTCTGCCTCTGGTTGACAAAAAAACAAGCAACAACAAACAAGAATGGCCCGTCAGAAAATAGCGCTTTATAGGAACTTCAAAAAATATAAGCGTGTGTGAGTGAGCAACACAAATGGTGGCGCTGTTCAACAAACAATCCAAATTTATCGTTTGATAAAGCATTCAAGGCATTATAAACAAAATCGAATGAAATGTCAGACAAAATTCTACAAAAAATGGTTTTCTCCTCACAAACTCACATCCAAACTTTCGCATTTATAATATAAGTAGGATATTGTATTGATATCAATGCATTCTTCTCAGGACCACCACGAGTTCTACAACAGTTCGTTCATCGGCAACCTGACTTACTTCGACGAGCACTGGAAGAACATTACAACTTCCACGGCCACTGTACATAATATATTGAGCCACTCGCACAGGCGTGCCGCGGTATGTATCTAAGATTGCGATCAACAATAGACCTAAACTTACCATGTCTTTTAATAATTTTATAACAATATAAATTGAAATAGACTTTTTAGGAAATTACTTTCGTGGTTAATAATGATTTACTTCAAAATGTTTAGGTTTAAACTAATATTGATTTATTTTTAACAAAATTTAATAAAAAGTACTGTGAAGATTGTTTACATAATAGGACAAGTAAGGAAAAAGGGAGTTTAGATTCTTTAATCTAGGTGACAGCTCTGAAAACGACCCGAGAAATAAGAGAACACAATTCTTGCTCGTTTGCCGCCCTATATAGTAAAAAAAAAACAATAAACGTGTGCTCTTACAGTACAGTGGACCGTATAAAGCAATGGATCGCATTACAATATTTATTGCTTAGACTTAAGGTATATTTTTGATCGATTCAATCAATAAGGACTAATTTTTGCTTTGATTTTGTATGAGTCTTTTAATCTAGGTGTATTGTCCATCGAAGATTTGAGACAAAAAAAAAATTAAAACAATTTTGGGACAAGTAGCCAGTTATTCGAAAAATTCAATAATTAAATAATCCACGAAATTACAGGAGCTATCTTAAATAGGAAACGGAAGTAACAAATAGTAAATATGCTTTGGCATATTATGGCATTGGCATATTTATATATTGTTTCGTTTGCGAACCAGGATGTAAATTGTCAATTTTACGGGTATATTTTCCTTCCAGTCCATAAATCTGAGCTTCCCATTCCCGTTCTACGGGCACAACATTACGAATATAACAATGGCGACCGGCGGCTTCATTTACACCGGTGACCACGTGCACAACTGGTTGGCCGCCACGCAGTACATAGCGCCGTTGATGGCCAACTTCGATACTACGCTCAGCAACGACAGCGTGGTCGCTTATAGTGACGATGGTGAGTTTTATTACGACCGTACCCGATTGGCCGCCACTCACAACATAATGAACGTAACAATGGCGACTGGCGGCTTCATTTACACCGGCGACCACGTGCACAACTGGTTGGCCGCCACGCAGTACATAGCGCCGTTGATGGCCAACTTCGATACTACGCTCAGCAACGACAGCGTGGTCGCTTATAGTGACGATGGTGAGTTTTGTTACAATATGACCGTACCCGATTGACCGCCACTTACAACATAATGAACGTAACAATGGCGACTGGCGGCTTCATTTACACCGGCGACCACGTGCATAACTGGTTGGCCGCCACGCAGTACATAGGGTCATTGATGGCCAACTTCGATACTACGCTCAGCAACGACAGCGTGGTCGTTTATAGTGACGATGGTGAGTTTTGTTACAATATGACCACGTTCGCCACACCATAAATTATCATAGTTTTTGGGTGATGCGCGTAAAAAAATAAAAAAATAAAACATTTGTCTGATAATTTTTTTTTATAAATATTTCCTGACAAGTATTGAAAATAAAAGACGAAAAATGTTAGGTCACTTAATATGACTTAAGAAAAATAAAAGGAAGACTAAAACAAGAGTTATATGAAGAAAATAAAGGAAAAAGCGTCGTGTCGTATAGGGAAGTGAAAGAGTTGCCAATGGTAAGAGAAAAATGAAAGGAACTCCACCAGTTGTAGTGGGTTGTCTTCGGAACTACTGAACCGATTTTAAAAATTCTTTCACCAATAGAAAGCTACATTATTCCTGAGTGACATAGGCTGCAATTTAAATATTTACCTACCGAGGCGAGGCGCTAGTAAATTATATGATGATGAAATATCTCCTATTGATTAATTGTATTTTTTGTTCAGGCGAGAAGTTCACAGCATTCTGGCACAACGTGGCCCTACAAGAGAACTCTTCTACCTCGTTCACGTTCGCGTGTACCCTGTACGCGAACGGTGACATCGTGTTCGCGTACAAACACATCCCGATGCGGATCCAAGATATCAATGAGACGTTCCACCCCGTTAAGGTGGGCATCAGCGACGCCTACATCACCGATAGGATCGTATTCTGTAAGTATATATAGTTTAGCGTCTGTATCTTATGGTATCTTTCTAGGTTTATGTATAACCTTTTAGTTAGTAGACCCTACATCATCAGGATCGTCTTCTGTAAGTACCTCTTGTTCAGCGTCTGCATCGTCTGACTTTCTAGGTTTGTGTTTAACCTTTTAGTCAGTAGACTCAACATCATCGATAGGATCTTCTTCTGTGAGTACATCTTATTCACCGATAGGATCGTCTTCTGTAAGTACATCATGTTCGCGTGCAAACACATCCCGATGCGAATCCAAGATATCAATGAGACGTTCAACCCCGTCAAGGTAATCAGCGACGCCTACATCACCGATAGGATCGTATTCTGTATGTATATATAGTTTAGCGTCTGTATCTTATGGTATCTTTCTAGGTTTATGTATAACCTTTTCGACAGTAAACCCTACATCATCAGGATCGTCTTCTGTAAGTACCTCTTGTTCAGCGTCTGTATCTTCTGACTTTCTAGGTTTGTGTAGAACCTTTTAGTCAGTTGACCCTACATCATCGATAGGATCATCTTCTGTAAGTACATCGTGTTCGCTTACAAACACATCCCGATGCGGATCCAAGATATCAATGAGACGTTCCACCTCGTCAAGGTGGGCATCAGCGACGCCTATATCACCGATAGGATCGTATTCTGTACTGACAGAATACATCCCTCCCTATCGGTGATATACATGTGTATATGTGTACTGACACACACTACCTCTGTACGTTCACATCTTGTTCGTATCTTAAGTACAGCTTTTTCTGTATCTTCAGATTTTCTAGGTTTTGTAGAACTTTTTATTGTTTACTGTTTATTTACTTCAGTCTTTTGGCCTCTAGATCACACACTTGGAAAAAAGGTCTCCTATCATCTCGTCAGAAGGTGAATTAGACAATAATAGCTCTCGGACAGAATAAAAAAATATCTACAAGATCTTTATTTTGATGTAAACTTAATTTCCATTCCAACTCCTTTTTAATTTTTGATTTATGTTGGCAGTTAAAACAACTCGAGTGCCGTGACGGAAAATGGCTCATTTGTTTTACATCATAACAACGTTTTTTTTATTTTTTTTTAAATATTTTGTTTTTTTTTTTAATAATCAGACGTCCGCCGCAAGACGATATACGAATACCACCGCGCCAGCTTCAAGAACCACGAAATCACCAACAACACTATATTGAGGCTGGAGGCGTTGCCCACATGTATGCAGTACGACACATGCGAAGGCTGCCTCAACCATAACACTGCTTTCAATGTGAGTAATAATAACGTGAATATAGATCGTGTGTATAAAGTACAAGCTAAGATTTACCAACGAGCAATGTATCCTGGGGGTTACCTATCACAAACTAGAATTCTTTAGTTACGAATTTGAAAATACCAAAAACGTTTCGTAATTTTTTTATTTTCAATATTTTCATTTGACCGAAATCTCTTATTCCATCTGGTTGAACTTCCGATTTTCGATTGTTATATTTTTGAAAGGTATATGCTTTGTATTGCAACCTAACGTTAAACCGATGATACTATTTCTATATGTTTCATAAAGAAAATAATTATTTAACCTAAAATAATAATAGGGAAAATAATTTATTTTCCCTATTATTAAAATACAACATGACAAATACCAAATAATTTAAATCATAATTTTGAAATCCAAAATGTTTATATATACAGAGTATATACTTTGTGGTTATGTTCTATTTGTGTGTTGGTCATGTTGTGCGGCTTGGGGTGGCCCTTGGGCCACCCCGCCGCAACCTGAACCTACCTATTGCGCTCTGTCACAAGATTCAAATGTGATATAGAATTATCCAAAAACGTAATGTTTAAATACATTGTGTTAATCTTCTAAAGTAAATCATTTATCCTGGTAAAATAAATGAAATTAAAGAAAATCTTAGTGAAATAAAATACTTGAAAGAAATTTCAAAATTAATTTGAATGTTGTTATATATTAATTCTGCATGTACACAATTACTGTTAATAAAATTGAAGTTATTTAAAACTGTATGAATAATAATTTAGAAGAAGTTACCTCTATTGTTAAACACTTCTAGAAAATTAAATAATTGTTACTTATATTATTGTTACTTAAATAAGTATTATTTATTATAATATATTAATCCTGCATGTACAAAATTACTGTTAATAAAATAAAAGTTATTGAAAATCTGTGTAAATAATAATTTAGAAGAAGGTATTTCTATCATTAATACTTCTAGAAAATAAAATTCTTGTTACCAAATAAATTTTCAAATAAAAATTACATATTTTGATTTTCGGTCGATAGTTTTTATAGAAGACGAAAAATATATTTATTGAATTTATATAAGCAGAAAATATGGTAAAGAACCCATTTGGCATTTAAAACTTCGTTATACCGATTTCGAACAAATAAAAATCGAAGAAAAACAAATCTAGTTTGTGATAGGTTACCATCCTGGGTGTCACAAGGCTTGATAAAATCCGGAACTCTACTCTCCGCTCCAAAACCGGTATTGTCGATGTTGGACACAAATCTGCTAAGCTTAAATGGAACTGGGCGGGACATGTTTGCCGCATGCAGCGGGATCGTTGGGCCATTTCAGCTACGCACTGGATACCAAATAATGGGAAGAAAAACCGCGGTAGGCCTAGGAAGCATTGGAGCGATGACTTTAAACATTTTGAAGATAAATGGATAGAATTCGCAAGGGACAGATTTGGAAGGAAATGGGGGAGACCTTTGCCCAGCAGTGGGACGATTTAGGTTGAAAAAAAAATAGATCGTGTCGCCGAAGGTGGTGGCCGAGGGGTAGGCTTGGTAGCCTGTGGCTTCAAAGGTCCCAGGTTCAAATCCTGCATGTGCTACATCAGTTTGTATACCAATCTGATTCATGTATGGTAGTTTTCATCAACCACTCGCTTCCGGTGAAGGAAAACATCGTGAGGAAACCTGCACATTGGCTGACTGTTTAGTTTACTAGTGTGTATACGGCTACTTCCACTAGATGGCGGTAGTCGTAAAAGTCATGTCAGATGCCTTTAGGCGACTTGAATAAAACCAATCCTACTGTTTTGTTGCGTGTGCAGAAAATTCATAAACGAGATAGAAACAAATGACAAGATAGATGTATTAGTGATTGGCACAGCCGACACTCGCACATAAGTATATTATAATCAATAGATTCATTTAAATATGGAGTTTATTTGTTACATATAAATAGTTTAAAGTAAATGTATAAAGTTCATAACACAACATAAAAATGCAAACAGGCCTCAAATATTTTATTTATATTCTATTTTATTAAAATCGAAATTAAATACTTAAAAAAAACAGCATGATTAGTGATTTAATAGTTTACATGACTCATCACTAGCTGAATTCGAACTTTTAAAATAAGCGCGAACTGTCAAAGTAGGCACCCCATTGGGCACCGACGTGTCACGATTTGCGAATCATAGGCTTGATCTATATATACTAAGGGAGCGATTCCATTATCTAGGGAGTACATACAGACAGGGTCATACGTCTCTATTTCTTACGGAGTAGACATATTGAACACACCGCGTCATTGCCGCGGCCGGTCCTTATAACTCTATGGCATGTCCCGCCTAATAGTTTTATTTTAAATTAATACTGGCTGTTTATACATTCACAACAACGTTGCATTTTTTCTTTTTTAAATGTTTATGTTTTTTTTTCTGTTGTAGTGCACGTGGTGTAGCAGCATACGAAAGTGCTCAAGCGGCACGGATAAAAACAAACAAGACTGGACTCTCAGAAGTAAGTGACGCACACAGTGTTTGATGTAAAACATCTATTGGTGTGACGGCAGTATAATCGACTTGACGGAAAATGGCGTCGCCGTGCCACCCGATACGGTTAACTTTTATTTTTATTAGCTTGATAATATCACTGGATTCAACCCAATGGTTATAGGAAGAAAGGGAGATCAAGAACGAGATGGTCTGATGATTTGAAGGGATCCGATGAGAACTGAAAGGAAAAGACGAGGGACAGAGATGAGTGAAGGGAATTAGGGGAGGAATTTGCCCAACAGTGGGGAAGGGTAAAGGTGTATTTACCGTGGTGTTATTATGTGGTTTATTTAAATGCTAGCTAGAAGACGCACACTGCTGGTTCCCAAGGTCAGGAACAAATATGGCAAGCGCACGAGACATTGGTTGACACCTACCTTAACTAATCAGTTACCTGTAGATATTATAATATTTTTTATGCAGCCTTAATAAAAAACTGCTACGTAAGCACTATCTTTCTATGTGTCCATGAGCTTGTTTGATGGTATACCTAGGTTAATTTATTTTGGACTAGCTTTTGCCCGCGGCTTCGCCCGCGTGAATTTCCCACGGGAACAGTGCTTTTTCCCGGGATAAAAAGTAGCCTATGTGCTATTCCAGGTCATTATCTACCTCTGTACCAAATTTCATCGAAATCCGTCCAGTAGATTTTGCGTCTCACAAACTCACAAACTCACATCCAAACTTTCGCATTTATAATATTAGTATGGATACTTTCATACTATATTAACTTTGCGGCTTGTGGTGTGGCCCTAGAATAACACCAACCCATCTCTTCCCTTGGGTGTCGTAAGAGGCGACTAAGGGATTTAAAACACCGGAGGACGGGCAGCAGCATCTTTCCGCGTACTATGCCATCACACTGCGATCGCCAACCCGTCTGCCAAGCGTGGCGATTACGGCAAAACCCTCCATGGATGAAATCCTTGGGGGAGGCCTTTGTCCAACAGTGGACGTCTTTAGGCTGAGAGAAGAAGAAGAGAGAAGATATTAACTTTAATATTCATATTATTTTATAGTTTTACCCAAATTCAGATTGAGTTAGTCTCAAAGTAGGTTGAGACTTGTGTTATGGGATACTAACTCAACGATACTATATTTTATCAATCAATACATATAATAAAACTGTAACTGGTCTGTGTCTATACATAGGAGATATTTAAGAAAAAAAGGAGGGGTCTTTATGGGGCCAATAGAAGCGAAAACTATTTTTTTTTGTCTGTCTTTCTGTCTGTATATTTGTTCGCGCATCACGCAAAAACTACTGGGCCAAATTTGATGCGGTTTTCACTGTAGTATTGTTGAAGGTCTTAAAATCTGGCGTAGGTTTCATCTTACTCCGTCTTTGGGGCTAAAACTCAATCTGTGTGATTTGTGCGTATATATTTTTGTTATTTATACATTCGTACGTGTGACAGGTTGCGACAGGCGAGCGGTCACGAACACGTCATCGTGTCCGCAGACGACGACCCCGGACAACGCGACCAGTACTGCGTACGAGACCGTCGGACACGGGCAGCCGTTCCACGATCCCGTCGTACATGCGTGTGAGTATCAAGCAGTAGCGGATTTAGGGGAGGGGGGGGGCACGGGGGCACATCCCCCCCCCCAGACTGCTTTTTTGTTTACCTACTGTGGAGGGAGATTCCGTAACAGAATTTTTTCTGCCCATCCGGTTTATTCCTTGATTTTTGCAAATTTGGTCCTTTAGCATCAGGACGGATAATTTTTTCCCCCAGAAAAAAATCCTTGATCCGCCGTTGGTCTTAAGGATCTCTAGACAGGACATTAATTTTATAAGTAGTCGCAAAGACTCGTGGCAGACGGTGCCATAAATCATATTTGTAATAGGGACGTGCGCGTGCAAATTTATTGGAATATCGAAAATTGCTATGTATGTGAGTTATCGGTGCACAAATGTGTACAAACACGTCATTTAACTTTTTATCTCACCTAATGCCAGACTTAAGGTCGCTGTATACGTGACGGGATTTTACAAAATATTTAAAATACTTTTAAAAAATAACCTATTTAAAACCCATTATTATCGATAAACATAAGTACGTATGTATGCAAGTTTCTTTATTCCACCATAAGTCCTGAACGGCTTAACAGATTTTTATGTGAGATGTATTGTTAGATTCCGTGCATTCCTCCGAGTGACATAGGCTATGTAAGTTGTCAGTCGTGTTTTTTATTTTTAATAATTAGACAGGATAAGCATAAAAGACAAGAATACTTTATTAGCACACAAGATCACATTTCCATACACAAAGTAACTTATAACAAAAAAAAGAAACAATATCAAAAAGCAATTTCTTCCAGGAAACCAATTGAGAAATTGCGCTTGCTAATCTGATCGGTTTGGTGTGTATAGCGATTTGAATGTCCTCGAATCTATCCCTGGATGGCTATCATCAGATCACAGCTCAGATCAATCCTGGCGTTTAACCAAGGCTTCAAAGTAACCTCGTTTGTATGAAAATCGACTGTTGTCCCTAATTATACTAGTTTACACAATTTGTGTACCCTCAAAGCTACTAGTTTTTTTTAATAGATCTATATATGTGGAATATAGGTTCCATAATGAACTTTCCTCCTATCACGTAAGATTTTAGAGAAAAATTGTGTCAAAAATTCAAAACTATTATTTTCGCTAATATTTTGAGACATCATTAAAATTAGTAGTTCTATAATTTTTAACATGCTTTATAGCTGTAAATATTATAACACTCTTCAATAATATAAAGCAATTCAATTTTAAATTTTACAATTTTTGTTTCCTGCAAAAACATTTTTTGAAAGTTGTGTTAATTTCTCCATACATTTTATGGTTATAGTCCTTGTATGGAGAAAATAACACAACTTTCAAAAAATGATTTTGCAGGAAACAGAAATTGTAAAATTTAAAATTGAATTGCTTTATATTATTGAAGAGTGTTATAATATTTACAGCTATAAAGCATGTTAAAAATTATAGAACTACTAATTTTAATGATGTCTCAAAATATTAGCGAAAATAATAGTTTTGAATTTTTGACACAATTTTTCTCTAAAATCTTACGTGATAGGAGGAAAGTTCATTATGGAACCTATATTCCACATATATAGATCTATCAAAAAAACCTAGTAGCTTTGAGGGTATAAAAAAAAATAAAAAAATTGTAAACTAGTGTTATCTGGCCACCACTGTATGTATATGTTAGTTTGTTTACTAAGTCTAGTATCGTCCATAGTTGATTCGCCGCCGAGCCAGCCCCGTGCGCCGACGCAGCCTCAGCCGCAGCCCGCGGCGACGGCGGCCGGTCAACCGACCTCGCACTCGGGGGTGGGCGGCGCGGTCGCGGGCTTCGTCATAGTCGCGTTCGTGATGTGCCTCGTCGCTTGGACCGTGTACGCGTTCAGGAACCCGCATACTAGGAGCGGCCAGTTGCTTATCAAGGTTGGTTTTTACCATAGAGCTAAAAAAAAAATTTTTTTTTTCATTGGTTTTTACTTTTTTTTACAGCCCTCCCCCTCCACCATCATGTTTTAACTTTATTACTTACTTCGACGGCTCGACGACCCAAACAGGATCTTGGCCTCCGATACTAGAAGCTTCCATTCCTTCCTGTTCAACTTTTACTTTATTATGCTTTATCTTTCATGTAAAGTGTTTCTAGGGTTCCGCACCTTAAAAGGCAAAAACGGAACCCTTATAAGATCACTTTGTTGTCCGTCTGTCTGTCAAACTTTTTTTCTCAGGAACGCCTGAAGATATCATGTTGAAATTAATATCGAATACTATGATTCACGGTTTCTTTATGCAAAAAACAATCAAAATTATACGTCAACGCGATCAAGAGATATTAGACTTTTCGCATATTTTGCGATTTCAGGCAGCAATCAAAACCTATAGGGTAGTTCCCGTTGACCTAAAATTATGAAATTTGGCAAAAAGCAAGGTCTAAAAGCACTTATACAGTAATACATCTGAAAATTGTAAATATGTTGTTGGAAGTCTAAAAAAAAGTGTTACAAACTTATTTTTGCGCTGGACTCAGTATAAATCTTAAGGGTCGAACTGCAAAGTTAAGTTTGTTTTTGAAACTAATTGGTCTTTTAGTTAAAGTTATAATGTGAGATGCTTTGCGTGTACGGAACGTATTTTTTAAAATTATGTTTAATTAAGCTCCATTGATGGGAGGTCGCAAACTCCACGACACAGGTTATCCTAGTGTGAATTTTGGTGTAACCATGTTTAGATAAGTTTTCAAAATGCACTTGTATTTAAATAACAATAATTGTTCACTATGTGAACTATTTTGTATCCCAAGAGCTGTTTGGATATGTTTAAAAATACCGCGGAAATAGCATTAAAATGTATGGAAATCCTGAAATTTAGAAGCCGAGCTGAGTAGCTCTTAAAATGGTGATCTGATCAGTTGGGTATGTATAGCGATCTGGATGTCCTCCATTCTATCCCTGGATGGCCATCATCAGATCACAGCTCAGATCAATCCTGGCGTTGAACTAAAGCTTCAAATTAACCTAATTTGTATGAAAATCGACTGGTGTCCCTAATTAGCTGGCCACCACTGTATATACGGGTTATTTTGAAACCATTGGCCAAATTTTCACAGCAGATTTGGTTGATGAAATTGAGCAGGTTTTCAAATCTATGTTAGAAAATGATAAAATATCAAATCAAATCATTTAGTTGCAATAAATAGGGTTACACAAGCTGTTAAAGATAGATTGTCCTTATACCTATTTAACTATAATTAGCATGCAAATTTTAAATAATAATTATTAAATTTAATACAATACAATTATAATACAATACAATTTAATACGTGTCAAGTTTTAATATTCTAATTAATGTCAACATTTCGCAAATAATTCAGATACAGAGTAGAAGTTTTTTTCCTTAAGCCAATCAGTTAATTTTCTTTTAAATTGAATGGTTGGTAATAATTTTATGTCATATGTCCATAATTTTTTCTTCTCATACAAATTGGTCAAGCTGATGGGACGTAGTATGGAAAGTTGAAATTTTATGTTATTCTTTTACTATAAATTTCTTTCAGACGAAGTTGTATTCCAAGTACTGAGCATATTGTTAAAATTTGGTCAGTAGTAAAATAACCTGTATTTATTTATATTAATTCCGTCCTCCAGTACCGGCCGTCGCAGTGGAACTGGCGGCGTGGCGAGGCCCGCTATACAGCGGCCACCATCCACATGTAACGAGGTCCACAGTCTGCCAACACCAACCCAACACCGGACTGACAACACGGCGAACTAACATGTGAGCCGGACACGGAAATTGGAATTATAACGCGATAGAAGTTCGAGACACGTATAGGCGATTTTCCGAGACCCAAATTAAAACAAACAAAGATACACAACTCGGCTTTTATAAAAAGCTATCTATTAAGAATTTATTACATCGATTTTTTTTTCTTAATTAGACTTGACAGAAAATCGCTTATTTTGTCTCTGAAGTGTTAAAACTAGATTTGACAAAAAACAGTTACAATTAAACTTTTATTGTGTCTTGTTAATTGTCTACATGAGTTAGAAAACGAATAGACGAGGAGAAACAGGACAGAGAACAGTATGTATGAAATGTAGAATAGAATCGAATAGAATGATCTATTTGCAGCAACATGGTAAATTGTTACATGATGAACTGTGCCTATTGAATTTGAAAAAACCAACACGCGATGAGAGACAAAAAATACTTCAACAACAATACTTTATTTAGCACACAAGAAATAACATTTATAGATACTTAAGTAACTTAAAACTAAAAAAAAAGAAAGGAAGACGCGCAAAAGGCGGCCTCTTAAAACAACTAGCTTTTGCCTTTCGCGTTAATCCTTTCGTAGCAGATGCCTACGTCATAACATCGACCTGCATGCCAAATTTCAGCCCGATCCGTCCAGTGGTTTGGGCTGTGCGATCACTATGTCAGTCAGTCAGTCACCTTTGAGTTATATATATATAGATAGCGATCTGTCCCATTTCTCCTCGTGTAGGTTCCCGTCACGTAAAAAGGCCGATGGCGGTTAAGCTGCGCAGTAGGCGATATATCGGTCTATGCGGTGAGCGGGGGTCGGGCGGGTCTCGTCCGGCGCGCGCGATTGGTTCGTCAGTCGTACTCATGCGCAAGTTTCACCCGCTCCTCTGTCTCCAGCGGCCTTTTTACGTGATGGGAACTGTATTACAATACGCGTTTCTCTTGTGTGAGCGAAATGAAGCATATGACGGGGTCTATAGTTTCCTATCTACAATCAACATGTTTTTGTATTTTTCGCAGTTAGACTAGACCTTTATTTTGTTGTAAAAACAAGTTATTACGATGACACGGACTATACATATCATAAAATATTACCTCGGATTTACTTGTTCGTCCAATATCCAGATGTATTTATACACTTTTATCATGTAGATGTATGTAATGATATTTACTTGGTCTTAATGAGACGATTATATCCTACAGCTTCTGCAGTTTCATAGGATTTTTGACGAGTGAAACGGTATTTTTTTTTGGCCCCAAGGGCAGTCAAAGCGTTTGGCATTTCTTTGATTTTTGGCTTTTTTATTGTTTTTTTTTATATAAAAAATCTATGGTTTTAAAAAGATTTCCTATACAAATCATACAAGGCAATAAAGTTTAGTTTTGATTCAAACTTACGGTATAGTTTACATTATAGCCAATATCAAAGAAGTTACATAGAATCTCCATAGAATTTCATTTTTTTCTTTTTTAATTGTTTTTTTTTTATATATATAATCTATAGTATTAAAAAGATTTCCTATACAAATCATACAAGAAAATAAATTTTAGTTTTCATTGAAACATACAGTATAGTTTATATTATAGCCAATATCAAAGAAGTTACATAGAATCTCCATTGAATTTCATTTTTTCTTTTTTAATTGTTTTTTTTTATATATAAAATCTATGGTATTAAAAAGATTTCCTATACAAATCATACAAGGCAATAAATTTTAGCTTTGATTCAAACTTACGGTATAGTTTACATTATAGCCAATATCAAAGAAGTTACATAGAATCTACATTGAATTTCATTTTTTTCTTTTTTAATTGTTTTTTTTTATATTTAAAATCTATGGTATTTAAAAGATTTCCTATACAAATCATACAAGAAAATAAATTTTAGTTTTGATTCAAACTTACGGTATAGTTTACATTATAGCCAATATCAAAGAAGTTACATAGAATCTCCATAGAATTTCATGTTTTTCTTTTTTAATTGTTTTTTTTTATATATAAAATCTATGGTATTAAAAAGATTTCCTATACAAATCATACAAGGCAATAAATTTTAGATTTGATTCAAACTTACGGTATAGTTTACATTATAGCCAATATCAAACAGTTACATAGAATCTCCATTGAATTTCATGCCAGTCCATTGAATTTCATGCCAGTCACTCATTGGACGAAACCTCGTATGTATTTTCCGTGATGTTACTTACCAACTTACCTATACCAAGCTACAGTAAGTGCAAATTGCGTGTCGATTTTGCTAACAATGGTTTTTCTAGTATTTTTTTTACATAGAACTGTATATATAACACTACCTACTATTGATTGTTTAAAATTGTTTAATTATTTATTGTGATAAAAACGATTTACACCAGTTACAATTATCACACATTAACATTTTACTGCATGCAAAAAATTAAATTAATCAAAATAGATGGAATACAAAATAACAATAGAAATAATATCAGTATCAATAAAAATTTGTCAAAAGATTTGTCCGTCCGATCTTACATAACTATATTTTATTGATAAGCCATTGTAACACAATTATAACTAAACCACATAATAAGTAATAGTACTAACATAACAGAAACGTAAGCGAAATCGGCACCCTGCAATCTTTTCACATGCACTGCTGCGGAAAATTTATCGTTAAAAAATCTATAAGTGCAATATCATTTTGATGAGTCGGAAAATTATCTTTAAAAAACTTTTAATGCAATATCGCTTCACTTCACTTTTTAGTTGTATGGCTCCATCGTTCTGCCCAACGATGATTTATCAACACAATAAAGACAATAGGGTATTTGACAAGGTGTAATTTACTTGATCTCACGTCAAAATAATACGGAACACGTCCAAAGTGCTAACGTCTTTGACCCAACAAAATTTCCGAAAACTTCACGATTTTTACAATCCTTTGTTAAAGTGAATGATATAAGCTGAGATAATGTATGTTGAATCTACCTTTAGATATGGATTAAGCTTCCTTATACATTATGCTGATAAGAATCCACTGATTGATTACGAGTAAGTTGACGATTTATGATTGCATTTCACAATTATGTGTGGTGTCTATTCGGATATCGAAGTATATAGACTGACTAAATAAATATATAACGACAAACCTCACAGATTTTGTTGTTATTATAAACTCATTTCTATTTTAGATAATAACTTTTAGTCTAAAACGGACCCAGGCAAAATAGACAAATAATACGAGTTCATATTTATTTTTATATAAAAATAATCGATGAGTTTTTATAAAGCCTATTTTGTGTCCCTTTGCTAGGAGCCTCTCAAAAGTGGTGAGTTTTTTACAAAGATGATGAAACATTGTTTATCAACAAATGTTGCCTAATGAATACGAGGCTTTAACTGAGAAGATTCAAATTCATGTTTAATTTTGATTATATTCTAACATTATATACTTACAACAAAGCCACCAACCAGGACATTGACATTGACGTACAATTAGTATACGTACCCAGGTATTGCAATAATGTTTACATATAGATTTAGAATATACTGTTCTTTATATGTAATCGAAGAATGTTTACCATCAATAGTGCCAAAAACAAATGCCAACTTTTTTGACATTACAAAACAGTCTATATACTTCGGCATTCGATACTAATTTTAAGGAATTCTAGGTAGTTGGTGGTAGGTGTTGTGTTGTGCAGACTGCTGCAAACTATAGTGCCTTGAGTTCCGTAGGGCAGGAGTCCGTCCCGCAGTATAACGCGGCTCAATTTAAGAGTCGCTCACTGTACGTAGATTTTAATGGAAATTATACAAAATCGATTTAAGAAATAGTTGTGGCGTAATTGGTCTCATGCATCGAAGGCATAATCGACCTTTTTGTTATTTTTATTCTGCCACATAATATATTGAATAGAAACTCATTTATAGGCACGGAATATAATTCCGTCTTTTTTCAAAAAATAGTACGATTTATCGACTGAAACCTAATGAACTCGACTTGAATCTATTAGATTGTAAGTGGTCAAATGTTTCTATTGAAACTATTTGCTGTTTTCTGTAATTTAAATTGCCGGTTCACACTGCTATAGCATTCCAGTACGACAAGTATTAGTTAATTAAACGGTAACCACTTTTTAGTACACCATATAAGCAAACAATCTACTGAATTTGTAACACGTATTAGTGTAAATTGAACTTTAAACAATTTAAATGAACACTCAAAACATCATATTGGCAGCGCGCTTCATAAGGTCTTTGCTACTATAGTATTTATTAAAATGCAACTGGCGTGGTGTGAACGCGGCATTACATATCTTTAAGGAATCTCTATATCAAAGTCTAAATGTCAATTATTATATTCGTATTCTCCTCGTTAGAATTAAATACAATTTATTTTAATAATGTTATTGTTGTCTTACGGAACTCATTCAATCGAATTGAGTGCACAAAGTGCACTGATGACCAAATTTCTATTTCTACTGAACGTTGTTTGGAATAGTTTAGTTATTTTATATGAGAATTAGTGATATTATGAATTAAAAAAGTATATATTATTGTCATAGATTAATATGTATAATTTGATTTTGGGATTTTTATAATGTATTATTTTGGTACTTACTGCAAAAGGATATTTTTGGCAACAACTTGTAATATTTTACACCAAAGATGTTTCAAATCGCAATCATGGCATCTAAACTTTATCAAATATTTATCTTTTACGGGACCAGATATTTTTGTGTCAGGTACGATGATTATAATAAACTGATCAACGCTTAAGATTTAAGTGTAATGTTGTTAGGAACCAAATTGACCAATAAATTTGTGCCGATGAAAAATAATTTTGTGGTTTTGATTTTGTCTCGCCCTTCTAGTCCTTTAGCCTATATGTTGATTGATACCATTAACATTGATGAAATAGATATCACGGGAATTCTGGTGCACGAATTTCCTCCATGACATCAAATACTATATTAACTCTAGCGAGTTAATACGCACAGCTCTTGACATTTCTCATACATTGGTTTGGCAACTAGCCCTCTGGTGGCAGGAGGTGACCCTTCACCGTTTATTTGCACTTTAACATGTTATTATGTTGGTCCTTCAATATTTAAATAATACAACTATGTTATATATGTGTAATTCCATTTAAATTTGTGAAATACACTGTGTTACATCAAAATAAATTCGCGAAATTTAAGAGTTTCATCAAACAACCGCTTCGTCCAGGAAGAGGCGCTAGTGTCGCATAAGTTGCCAATTTGTAGCCGGAGCTGCGCGTATAACTCGCTAGAGTTTATATAGTATTTGATGACATAAAATAGCGGTGATTTAAACTCAAAAGATTTGTCAGTCTATATCTAGACTAAATATACAATTCGAATGCTTTTGTCATAAGACATTCCTGTGTAGCATACATACATAGAATCACGTCTTTATCCCTTACGGGGTAGACAGAGCCAAGAGTCGAGAGACTCGTAGGCCACGCTTAGCTGAATTGTGGGCTTTCTGATGGAATGGAGACTCAGATATAGTGACAGGTTGCTAGCCCATCGCCTATGAGTGGAGGAATCCCCAGTTTGAAGCCCTTTCCCTCGTTTGACTTTCCTTTGATTCCTGTGTAGCTTTTTGTATTATAGACATCTAAAATATTTTAATTATCATTTTTCTTCAAAACAAAGCGGTCGCTCTAGCAATCTCATAATAATCTTTGCAGGTGCTCGAATAACAGAAAAACAACGAACGTGTTATGTCATAATAGTAGCATAGTTTCCAATAAAAAAGAGCAAAAATAAAATGATTGTGCACACTCATTGTTAGTTTCGCGGTAACCACCCAGGTGGCATGCTACGCCTTAATAGCTTAAAAGGACCGAACAAACATGGACTATATCGCTCTGTTATTACTAATTACCTGCGCGAAAGCAAGATTGATATGTGAACGAAGCAAAATGCCCCTGGAACTAGGAAAATGGAAGCACACTTTGATACATATGGATTCTGCGGTGGTAGAAAATAGCCCGGTCACCATTGCGGAAGGGCAAATATATGTTTATGAAAATTATTTTCCTGGATACACTATTCGTTACATTCACGTGGACAATTTGGCTCAGAAGACCTGCGGCGCGACCGCACAGATTAAAAATGGCGGAATAGGCAAGAATAGTGTGTTGGTCGTGCTTCAAGCTGAGGCCAACTTGGAGATCAGGTCAGTGGTAGACGTCTGGGGTACTAAGGACCAAAACCCGCCCTCGACCAAACGGACGCCTTATTTGGATGAAAATGCAAGATATGTCAAGTCGCTATACATTAAAAAAGGCCCCATGAATCACAATAAAGGATTTTAATATTTATTAGTCTAGTCATATTTTGAGATGAGACAGAGTTCGTCTTCATCATGTTCCGACATCAAATCTCCAAAGGATGATCAGACTGGATGAACGTCCGTGGAAGTGCACAAGTGTTCACTTGATATTTTGTTACTTCTTTGATAAATCGTTATGTATTGTTTTTTAAATATAAGTATTTTCTATTTTTCTTTTATATAACATCAAGTGATATTATTTTATAAAGTAAATTGTATTTACCTACGTATTTTTATCGGTTTAATCATAATCTAAATAAAAAAGCAAAAAGTTCTTTAACATTCCTAATTATTAAATATATAGTTGCAGGGGCTCACCAATTAAGTTTAAAAACCTGCATCTGGTTAGCAGGACTAACCAGATGCAGGTTTTTAAACTTAATTGGGCATTGGGCAAACTCGAAATATACGCATGATTTGCAATTTAGATGTAATTATGTACTAAGCGTTAGCCTTACCTTTCTATATCGGCAATAATTAACTTGTTATGGTTGAAGCGTTCATTTTTCCAAATAATGTTTACACAAATGAGAACAAGCATATTTTTAATTAGAAGTTCAGGTAGGTATGTGCCTGCGTTATTTTACGTACAGCGCTGTAGAAGCACATGTGTTGCAAATCAACTCTGGTATTATTTCAAACCTATAATGAAGAAAATTCTTGCTGTTCTGACTAGTACAAGTAAGTGTCAGATATATGAATAATCTCTTAAAATCTTCCTTCCTTACCCACACCCCATACCCCCGTTTGTTCCCGATTTGTCATACTAAGATTAGTAACACTGAGACTCAAAGGGAAAAAAAGTATCACAGTATCAAATGAAAAAAGTATTACTCATTGCAACTGATGTTTTTCTCAATGAGTCACACTCTTACTCATCGGCACTCTGTATTCCCGTTGAGTAACACTGTCACTAAACGAAACTCTGTAATCCCGTTGAGTACCTATCAGAAATTAAAGATAGCAATTGAAAATATTAAAGTATTGTGTACATAGCAGATAACTATGAGGGGACTTCATAAAGCCAATGGAAGTAAAAACTATTTTCTTTTTAGAATTGATGTCTGTCTTTCTGTCTGTATCTCATCTTTGCTTTCAATCAGGCAAGATAGAGGTCAAACGCACTTAAATTTTTAATAAAAAAAATAAAGTCTTAACACGTTTTTTTTCAGCTATTTTGATAAGCGCGTTTGCATGGAGTTTTCTTGAAGAGGGACTATTTCCAATAAGATTAGAAAAGCCGTATCTCCGTTACTTTTACGCCTCATCACCTATAGAACTAAACCAAGAGATATGTAGAGGGCCCAAATGTGTAAGCGTGTGTAAACGTCGGTGCTCGCGAGGCCCATGCCATAGCTTTTGTGTTGAAAAGAGACAGGGATCTCTTGTGTACATCGGCGGGTATATAGTATAAACATAATAGACAATGTATGAAAATTTTCAAAACGCTTGAATATTTTTCTGGTAGTAGAAATAACATTCCTGATTAGCCTGTAAAAATCTTAGAATTTTTTATTCTACCAATTAATTGTAAAAAAATATTGTTTACAATTCGCTCAAAAATGGCGGAGCTATGGCTGTTAGGGATATTTCCCATGCCTTGATGATATTTTAAAAAATGCAAGTGTCATTTGACATTAGATAAATGACATTTGACATTTAACGACTGTCATTTTTAAGAGTTATGTCATTGTGACAATCAAAGTGACATAACAAGTGACTGTTGCATTTTTTTAATATTACATGGCATGGGAAAGATCCTTTACAGCCGTACGTCCGCCATTTTTAAGCGAATTAAAAACAAAATTTTCTTATTATTAATTGGTAGAACAGAAAAATCTAAGATTTTTACAGGCTAATCAGGAATGTTATTCCTACTACCAGAAAAATTATCAAGCGTTTTAAAATTTTTCATACATTGCCTATTACCGTTCAGAAGGTAACGGTTAGACGGTGCCTTTTTATTTAATTTTGTTTTTTCTTTTCGTAACATAATATTTTTAATGCTTATTAATTGTGCCTGTCAATTGGCAGTGGCTTATGCGCTAATATAATGCAAGGATATTGTAATTATTTTTTTTTAAATGTACTTTTTAGTTTTGATTGCTCTTTTGTTATATATGGTAAGTCCGCTGCGTGACACATAGACAAAACCGTATTTAATCTGTCTTGCGGCCGAATACTGAAACGTCACTCAGATGCAACAGTCAGCTGAAGCGCTCTAAAATCTAAGCATCTGCCAAAAAGTAAGTGGTATACACAAAAGCTACTCAAACGTTTGGAAGCCATTATCAGCTAAGTAGACCTAAAGTAATTTACGTCATTTCCTATCATTCACGTTCATTCAATAACCTCTTTTTACGCAACATTGTTTTGAAAAAATAATTTTTCTTTACCATATAATTTAGTTAAAATAACATAAAAAAAAGTTTTATTTATTTTACAATTTATTTTATTATTCCGTGATAAAATCATATTTATTATAAAAAATAATGAAAATAAACGTAAATAATTTCCAACAAATCGTTATAAATTTTCGTGGAATGAATCGTTTTTGATCAGGTATAATAATACCTATTTATTCTGTGGCGTGGGCCCTACTCACACATTGCGACTTTTTTCAACAATACAACCGCCGCGTTTTTCAGCCGCGCGATTGCTTTGCGACATGAGTATCGATACATGCGCGAGTGAGTAGCGACGCATACGCACGTTTGAATCGATTCAGATGTCTGCCTGTGCCTATCAACGAAATACTGAACGTTGTTTCATTGAGTTTGTATTAATGCTGTATCGCATTTGTAACGATGCTGTTTCGCGTTTGCATCGCGACTATAACACTACAGCTACGCCACTAGCGATTGACTTGTCACTGCATCGCGATTGTATCGCTGCAAAACGTCGCAATGAGTGAAGGGCCTTTAGGAAGAGACACCTCTATGACCAATAACCCTCCTTTTTGTTTCGCTGTAGTCGGGTAAAAATGTATCGGCTCCGTCCCGATCTACTAACATAAATGGAATAGATCTGATGCTATAATATACCCAAAGTATCCACTATTTCATTAAAATCATTTTTTACAATGGATCAGTGAAATATATGAAAAAAATAAAACAATTTGTAATTTACTGCCAAAAACGTGTAAGCGTAGAAGCGGGTTTTTGCAGGATATTTTATGCAGGCACCAAAAGCAAGAAAGATCAACGTTGTGTAATTCTTCACTGCACATGCCAAAATAATACATGGGTGAAAAGTTATTGATTTTAGTGTCTGTAGATAATAATGTATCGATAAATACATTATTTTAACATCAGAATCAATACGATCACAGATTTGGGAGACCTCGCGACCACTCTTAGATCTCAGATGCACCCAAGTCGGTTTGACAATGGTTTGACAGTACATTTGACAGCAAAAAAAATTTGAGTAGCCTTTCAGTTATACGAATTTTGCACTGAAAGGAGTTTGAGACCTATTTAGTTTCGAGTTCTCTCAAATCTAAAACGTGCTCAAAATTGACGTTTGAGTATACCAATTTTGCATGTAAGACCGTCTCAAACATTTAAGACGCCGTCAAATACTTGAGTGACGTTTCAGTATTCGGCCGTTAGTCACATGTATACGTGGGTTAAATATGGGAAAGTTATAGTGTCCCGCTCTAGGTGTGTATGTGAAACTGAGACAGACTGAATTTGCGTCACGCAGCGAAAGAAATATAAAGATATTTCTTGTTCAATGGTTTTAGTATCATGGACTGAGCTATGAGCGAAATGGAAAATAAATCCTTGTCATAATCTAATATCATTTTTTTACTGTCCAAATTATTCACCTACCAAACCATACAAAAAGAGGAACTTTTTTTAGCTGTGATTTAGATAAGCAGAAAGGGAAATGTTTTAAAAAAATGTCTTTGTGCAGTCTAATGCAGTTTATTAAATAGACAATAATTTCTAGATTATATAGGTAAGTAACAAATAATTGTATTTTCCATACAAATGTGATGTTACAAGCTTTATAGTTTCATAAACAAACTTCGTGCGCGTTACATTTTACTAAACATTGAAATGGGGAGGGATTTTATCCCTATTTCTTATCCATACTTATATTATAAATGCCATAGTCTTTTTGTTACGCTTTCACGGCTAAACCGCTTAACCGATTTTCATAAAGTTACTAGCGTTGCAGGACTATCGATAGTTTGACTATAGATAGTTGACCTTGAAAAATAGTCATACTATCGATACTGTTGTTGTTTTCTAGTCAATACTATCGATAGTATCGATACTATTGAATTACAATACTATTGAATTTTTACAAGCTATCAAATAGTGCAAAGTATCGATTGTTTGTTGAGTGTTTGTTGTAATATCGATAGTTTTGGTTATCATCAATAGATTGCAAATTATTGGCTATCGATACTATGGATAGTATTGACACGTGACAATACTATCGATAGGCCTCTCCAATACTATCGATAGTCAACGCTATTGCTGCAACACTAGAAGTTACCAAGTTTTATTAAACCGGTAAAGTAGTCCATATTTGACCTCGGGCTTTGAACTGAAAACCCGAGGTCAAATGTACAGAGGGCTACTTAAACTCAACCTCTACAGATTGTACGAAAGTATGGAAGCGCAGATTTTGTTTTCGGTTGGATTGAGTTGGTGCCATACAAAAAGTTGCTCATCATATTCATGACTACTTTAACCATTAGAAAGGTAGCCAATGGGTTTGAATCCACTCTGTATAACAGTAAACTAGATAAATAGTACTAACAACAATAAAGGTCTAGACAATATAAAAGTAAAAAAAATATATAGAAAAAATAAGTCAACATTATATTATACACATGTTAAATACTTGTTTTAATCATATTAGCTATAGACAAAGTGTACGAGTAAAATACTAGGCCCGAATTTAGCATGAAATAACGATACAAGTCATCGAAATATTATGTACATACATACAAGTACATTACAAGTACAAAATATTCAACAGGACGCAGTATGCCGATCAAAAATGGCAATAGAGAGCAGTCAGATTGTACAAGATTCAAACTCCTACAGGTCATTTGATTTACTATTTAACATTTTAGGAAATGACGATGTAAGATGATTTTTCGAAGTTTCGTTTATCGTCCAAGACCCTTTGATAAAATACAATGAAGTGTGTGGACAATGAGGGATTTTCCGTGACACAAATTAAAAAAAAAAATTGTTCCAAATGACTTCATAGATGGCGCTTAGTAAAAGCCGAGAGAAAAATTCCATACAAAAAGCAAAAAATCCACGGGATTGGCATTAAAAAAAATAAAACTTAGTAAAAAAAAAAACTAAAAAGTATCTATATTGTGATTTGTGCAACTGTCAAACTGTTATGTGATTTTTTTTTCTGCCTCTGGTTGAAAAGTAAAAGCGCACCATATAGGTTCAGCTATTATTACGACTCGGCTTTCATAAAACGCTATCTGTTGAGACTTTTTTGTACTGATTTTTTTTTCTTAATTAGCTGTCAGAAAAATCGCTCATTAAAAAGGTTGAAGATTTTCAGCCACCATTCAGTTTTTTTGGTGCACAATAAATTTTACATATTTAGATAGTGGACACCTTTACAAACAAAAAAATGTCATTTAATATAATGTCCTAGAGCGTCATGGTCTGAGGTATTCAAAGATAAAAATGACATAGTTCCAGTTTTCGTCACATGTTTTGATGAATAACTGCAAAACCCTAGTTTTGTTACAATTTTGTGAAAAGTAATATGTTTATTGCATATTTATAAATGCAAGTTGTATTGTTAGTCTAACTTACGATTTAATTCTTCAAAAGTGCGCATGATTCGGAACATGCATGCTGTATTAAGGAAAATAGGGTTAAAGTACTTTCATATAGAAATTGGATATGGTGAAGATTTTCGATGTGCAGGATTGAAATGCGTAGCTCAGTTGGAAGAGCAAGGTCGTATAAGGACCTGGTCGCTGGTTCAAGCCCTGCTTGCATGGAATTTTTTCACCATATCTAATTTCTATATGAGAGTACTTCAGTACTAATTGCATCTGAGATGCACAAAAATCCGAAAATAGGGTTCTTCATGTGCATGACTCAATCACGTATACGTGTTGTATCATGCCGCATGACCGTTTAGGGGCCACTTAAGATTTATGCCGAACTTGTTGGCTTGTGTTCAATCTTCTATATCATCCTGAGCGAGAAGATTGCAAGCCTAGAAAAAAAACAAAGTTTTCATGAATTTTGCCAACATAATTTGCTAATTTTACAATTAATTTACACATTACTTAGTTTTAATATGAGCTTTGTTTTGACACAGACAAAACTAACTAATGTATAGCCTGACCAGGAATATAAGAAGTCGGTGGAAAATCCTCGCCATGTTGCGGAAAATAAATAGAACTAATTTTTTCAACTGGCAACTAATTAAAAAACCCATCTGTCAATTCTTGTGTCAAAGTTTGACTTTCATTTAAGCGGATCCAGTATTTTTTCTGGGAGGGGCACAAGGCATTTGCTGACTATACAAGCTAGGGGTTAGGGGTGCCGCCGTGATACGAATCCATACTACATGGAAATAGGAATTAAAATAGGGAATTTTACGCTTCTTCTAATGGTGGCAGATTTTTTTTTATATACTTGTTAGAAACTAATAACTACTAAAATTACTAAATACTGGTATTTTAACAACTCGGATCTTAATTTGATATGTACTGTTATGGAACCTGCCTCCACAGTATGTACACAAAATATCAATCAGGAAATAGCAGTCGGGGGAGGAGAGGGGGCAGCACGTGACCCTGTGCTCCCACCCCTTAAATCCGCTACTACTTTCAATAATATTACAATATAAAATGCATAAGTGCAGCCTCTTATTCAGGGTTTTTATATTTCTGGTCAGGCTTTACGCAATGCAAGGGAGGATCCATCCTTTGAGACACAATGGTCAAGTGTGTGATCTATACTCAAAATAACCCCAGGAACAATGCCAGGCTAATATTGACTATAGAAAAATTATATACCAAGTCCCATGACCCCCCTGAATCTGTCCCTGGATGTACGACATTTAGCAATCATATAGTATTTTTTTGAGTGCAAAATCCACTGACGGATGTCAATGAAATTTGGTACACATGTAGAAAAATACTGGGAAGAGCACATAGGGTACTTTTTATCCCCAAATTCGGGTGCGGAACCCAGGGACTAGATACAAGTCATGAAATAGTGACAATACCTCCTCGGTGCCCGTTTCCCGGTACCAGTGAGGAGACGATTTCTCTTTCTTTCTCAGCAACGGGTCGAGGCACATCACAAAGGCCATATAGCTGGACAGCAGCATCAGAAGCCAGAGTACCAGGATCACTACTATCTGCAATTTGATATTTTATTATGGATAAGTATGTAGTAAAAGTGGATGTGTGAAAACGAGTATCAGTATAAGAGGAAATGAAAATCTATCCTCTCAACCATGAACCACAGATCAATAAATCATTAAACTAATGAAGGTAATAAATATGCCAATAACATATTTTATTGGTGTGGTTGCGAACATTTGTAGTAAAGCTTATTTTAAGTGCCTACTGGAATTACTGAACAGATTTTGAAAAATCAATAGAAAGCTGTATTATTCCTGAGCGACAGGCTTTATCTGACAGTCACACTTGAGCAATGCAATAGAAAAAGCTAGTAATATCGTAAAGACTTACCATGATAACTTTGGTATTTCTCATCTCATACTTGCACTCACATTGCGGACACAGCTCTTGTCCCCGACCTTTTATGTCGATTCCAACATGTGGCAATACTACCACTTCACAGTTGCTAAAATACAGAAGTCATTGTGTAGATAATAGCAGAAGTAGGGATGAGTACTCCACAAGTATTATACCTCCAGATTTGCTAAGTATATTCAGGATAATGTCATTTTGACGGTACCTTCACTATACAATAAAATTTTGTCAATGAAACTAACTGCCTTCAGAAATATGTCCTACTTTGACACAATGAAAATCCTCAAATGAAAAGTCTGTGTCCAAAAGTCAAATCTATGAAAATACAAAGGTCTTACCATCTATCTGGTGGTACATTAGCAATGTAAAGCTGGCGGTTTGTGCTCTGCGTATCATTTAGTACCACTGCCGGATTTGAACAAACGCAGCGACATCGCTTGTCCTCATAAGATTGGCTCTACGAACATTGTGGCAAAAGTTAGTCTAATTACTGGCATATTACATTATAAATAACCACAGTCTATTATGTATTAGGTACTGGATTTGAAAGATCACAGAGGTAGACAATCTTACCAAGACAGGCCCGGTACAAAGAACCAAAGCCCAGATGATATTCGTAATCATGTTCACTTTTCTCTTATAGCCTTCATTAATCAGAAAAATTCTCACGTCATTATTTGATTCGTAGGTATACGAAGCAAAATAGGTAAACGATTTTACACGAAATGATTTTTTTACTATTTAGTTAAAGTTAGGTTAGAAAAATCAAAATAAAAATATTATTGGTGAATACGTCACTGTCATCGTAACGTTCCGTTCCGGGGTTGCCATTACCAATAAATATTTTAAATGACATTAAGTAGTAATATCTAGCATGTTTTTAAAGTTACGTGTCGGATGTACATACTTTTTCGTCTTATATGAACTCTCGATTAAATATTATTCTTCCGAGTATGATCTATACGCTCTGTGCTAAAAAGAAATAAGTACAGTACATATCTCGGTTGTACTTGTTTGTACCCAACCCCGTACCATACCATAGCGCCAGTACCTACCTATATTATCTCTGGCACCCTTCAGAGAGTACATGGTATACAATACAATAGGCATTTTACCTACTTATTTTCACTATCTCAGTAGAAATGACGATGATATAATGGAATACTACATAGATTACATACATATTATCACGCCTTTTTCCCGTGGGGGTAGGGAGAGATAACGATTTCCACCTGCTACGATCCTTACAGATCTCTCTCGCTTCCTCTACACTCATCACTCTCTTCATACATGCTCTCCGGTTATGGGTGCAATAAAATATAATGGAATGGTTGGAATAAATAAAGAAAATACTTATATATTTCTTTAATTCATTTTATTGAATACCAAACTACGAATAAATGATATATTATTTACATATAATTATTGCGTTACAGAATAGCAAACATATTACCAATAGCTACATTAAAATTCATAATTAATGAACATTAAGATGAACATAATTGGAAATCACAAAACATGAGGTAATTTCGTATATTAACGCCTAAATAATTATTTACGAATATAATCGTAATGTCTACTGACAACGTACGTATGCTATATGCAGAATGTAAAAATGGTTTAGCAAGAATAGCTATCTAGAACTCCGTATATTTAAAAAGGTATTTTGACTTGCAATTATTTGGTATGTTGACACCTGAGGTTGACACGGTAAATTTAGCTTTATAGTCATAGATTAAGAATATGAATATACTAACCGTAATACAGTTTTTGGTTCAAAGGTGCCAACTGCGGATATCAAAAAACGAGTGTTTCCCAGTGGCAAAGAATTAATATAAGTACTACGTACAGAAAGGAAATTCCCTGCCTCTCCCGAAATATGGCACCGCCCGCACTTCTCCCCCGTTCTTGTGTGTATTGGGACGCTATGACTATGAAAACGCACACATTGACGTGTTACTGACGTGTTCACGGATATACAGTTTCATTTGTAGTAGTAGGTATATTTGACGCCCCGTTTCTATGAAGCGCCCGCCCTGTGCCAGTGGTTAGATTTATGGTCAGCCCAATGGGTTACGACTAAATATCTCTAGCCATGTCCACTGCGCCAACAATTTATTTATTTAGTACATATAACAAATTGCAGTCATAAAAAAAATAAAAAGTCTATGGTTATGAGCTAAACTATAGTTTAAAAACAGTGTACATAAGCCTAGAGGCGAGGCCTAATATAATGCGAGCATAAAGGACTGACAAGCAAAATTTAACAATGTTCGTGCGTGAACAAATGTTCAGAACATATCCTGCCCACTGTGACTATGTTCCGTAAACAAAGTTCAATAAAATTAGCGGCCAATTAAAATCTCATAAAATGAACCATAAAAATAAAATACCGTACCCCCCCGCCCACAGGAGAACGAGGGGAATGTTTCCCACAAAACTCCTTGGAAAGTGAACTAAACATTGAACTAAACACAATTCTCGTTCGTTCCGTCCGTTCATTCAAATTATGTTTTTTTAAATGTTTCCTCAACTTTTAGCGCAGCGGACACGGCTTGAAGTTTACACTTTGAACATTCATAAACTGTTTAATACAATTTTTGCTTATTGCGCTGGTGATATGCGTCGTATATACAAACAAACTTTGTTTAAGAAGAAAATTTATATAATTTTATACACACATTCTATTCTAAATTCACATATACAATTAACATTAATAATATCTTACATCTGCAAGCAAAATACATACATTCAAGTTCTTATTGTTAAATATTTGATTTTAATAATGAAATATTGAATTACTGAAAAGCAGTAACATTAATAAATAACTTTAAAATTTTCTAATAAACTTTTTATAGGTCAGGCGGAAATCGGACAACGAAATTTTGAGAGCTATACTATATATACCTACAATTTATTGTACAGCATTTGAACACAAAAATATTTTTAGTAGGAATAAATTAAGAGATAAATAATGTAAAACAGTGCATGTTCGATTTCCGCCTGCGCTTAAAACAGATTAATAAAAATTACACATACTTATATAGTGTACATTTATCACTACTTTACTATACATAAAGCATAGATTTAGAATATACCTACATAAAGTTTTTTTTTTTTAAATTTTCTACAACGACAGCAGGGTGTGGCAGAAAAAAGGTCAAAATTAACTCTATGGTTTTAACATTTTCTTCTATATCGAATCTTGCAATCTGCATGAACCAATAGGAGCTCAATCACAAACATAAACACACAAAGAGTACTTACTGCTTTTTTAAAACATCACTTATTGAGAGAAAAACAAACGAACCGTTTAGGATTGACATTATTTATAATACGAAATTATTTTTATCGGAAATAGTAGTAGGTATACTTCCCATCACGTAAAAAGGCCGCTGGTAGGCTGAAGAGGGGGTGAAAACTTGCGCATGGGTACGACTGACGAACCAATTGCGCGCGCCGGACGAGACCCGCCCGACCCCCGCTCACCGCATAGACCGATATATCGCCTACTGCGCAGCTTAACCGCCAGCGCCTTTTTACGTGACGGCAACTAGACATAATCTCGCGAGCAATTTAAATGGAGCATGATTTATTTTAGCTACTTCGCTTCACTACACACAATTACAAACTAACTAAAGGCCCATTTAGACGGTGCAAGTTTCTTGTATTTATAAGAGCAATAATTGCAAGCAATAATTGACTTTAAATAATTGCAAGCAGCAAGCAACTGTTGTTTAGACCATGCAAGAACTTGCTTCAATTTAATTGTATGCAACAGACAAGAAATTTGCACCGTCTAAATTTCCCTTAAAACCATTTAACGCGACCTAAGAGTTCATTGACCGCTTCATACCAGTGTATCCTGATTTTACTAAAGACACATTTGTATAAAAATTTATCATTCAATGAATATCACACGATAATCGTGGTATGATAATTTTCATAAATTTTTATAGTGTCGTTAGTAAAATTAGGATATGCATATAGGGGTCAATGAACTTTTATGCCACAGTATACAATGAATCATTACCATGTTAAGTAGATCTATACATTTTTTGACATATAATATACAGGTAAATACCTATGTAAATTTAAAAGGAAACAGCAATTTAGTCTTAATAGTACTAAATATGATTTTACAATACATATGTTACAAATACAGTATTTTCGTCAATAGTTATTGTTATTACAAATCAACTAAGTATCATTGTCAGTTATTTAAAATTGTTTTTTTTTCTTTCTGTTATGCAAGTAGGCTTTTACAAATTCCGTCCAGTAATGATTTTTTAAGAGTGGGATATGTGTGAAACTAATTTTTAAAGTAAAATTTTGCGAAAGCTGAATTAGATCGTGCAGAAAAAATGTGACACATAGCAATTCGCAATACCAATATGTATAACACCAAATAAAATAGAAATGTGATATATAAAAGGAGTAGACTGGTTGAAGCATAAAAAATATTTTTTACATTGTGTTGCGTCTCGTTATAAATAATTATAGAGAAGTAAACTTTATGGTAAACTTGTGACGCAAGTTACGGTATAGCATTAAATAACTCTATGGCTTGTAGCTGCCGAGTCGTAAAGAAATATATCTATTAAAAGAAGCTGTAAAACTACTGTTGGTTGTTACTCTGTGAAGACTAAAATTGCGCTATGGAATCATTTTCATATTTTTGACACAATAAAACGGAAGAAAAAATCTGATATGCCGGGCGCTATTATTTTACAGTGCGACAAGGATCTTTTTGCACGTGGTAGAAATCGGAACTAATGTCTAAACTATTAAAATTTCTTATTTAAAACGTAGGTGGCGCCCTCACCTTGTCGCAGTGTAACGATTTCATTTCAGTTTTGACACTATCTGTTTTTTTTGTGAGGCATATCCATTGTCCATATTTTTGTCTCTGTCGCACTAAAGCTAGCTCTTCCAAAGTGAAAAAGGTCTGTGGTCTGTGTTATTGATCCTCCGCAAAAGAGTAAAGTCTCGTATCAACTAGACAACATTGACGACATTCTGTCTCGCTTACTTCGATCGACTCGAGAGAAATAGCAATAGCATATCATGGCTCACTAAAGTTGTACTGGTCGATAAAGAGCGATATGTAGTGCTTTAATGAGGATTTTCTGGATTTCTTTGCCCACCAGAGGGAGCTGAATGTAAGGTCAAAGCAACTGTCAGATGGTACAATATTGTCATTTGTATTTGACAACTCGTCAGGAAAGGGAAATTACTGAATAATGGCAAAAAGGGCCTCATGGGTCTACAGAGACCCAGAGGCCGAAGGAATAGGTCTGTCATACAAAATATATCTTGTAGATGTAACGAATTTAATGTATCGAACTTGATAAATTGACAATGGCAAACTATGACCCTCTGGCATCTACAAAGCATTCAGACAACCCTCATTGTTTCTTAGCTAGTGGACATGGAGCTTAGCCTTGTGTTATTCGCTCTTTCTTGCTCGGTTTACATGAGCGAGAAACACGATGTGCCATTTCAGTTAAGTCCGTAGAAGTAAGTGAGACAGCACAATAAATTGCGTGACAATGTATCTTAGTGGATACAAGTTTATAGACAGGGTTTGTCACCGGTACCAAATTCTCCGTATAAATACAATGAGTAATAGAGTAACGTACAGAACGGTCACTCACCGCCCCGCACTCATTTCAAATACCGCACCCCACCCCGCACTTCGTTGTATACATCACTGACACTTGAACGAGGGCTGGCGCAAATCGACGCACATTTCACTTAGCAAGCAGCCCTACTAAATTCCACGCACACATTTGCGCGCGTACAAACGCTATTTGTCTAATTTTGCAACCATTGTATGGAGTTGACCGGTGGTATAAACTGTCATAAAGTACCTGTATTTTCCGGATGTTTATTACAGAGATACCCCGGTCAAATTAGACATTGAGGCCTACATTAATTCGCATTAAGTTGAAAATTGGTACGAATGTTAAGAATACCATTATAAATAAATTGTCAAAGATCCTTAAGGATCTGCCGTCTGGAAAAAAAAATAAACATGGTTAAAGTTTAAAAAAATGAGTTTTTTGCATTTTTCAGCTAAACGGTGAGTTTTACAGCAATTTTAGTCAAGACACGATTAAAGCTCATCTAATTCTCTACAATAAATATTATTACACTTCTTTTCCTAAGAATCGCCATTTCCGAGTTATATCGGTTTAAAGATAAGAAAAAACAAATTCTTCTTAATATACACGAAATGAGGTAGATACACTAAAACCTCGTTAGCATCGATACAATGGATAGTATCGATACAATCGATAGTATCGATACAATCGATAGTATCGATACAATCGATAGTATTGATACAATCGATAGTATCGATACAATCCATAGTATTGTCGCGAACCAGAAATCGGTACTATCAATTATTAAACGATTGGGTTAGATTTTTTGAAATTCCACAATCGATTGATCGATTAGTCGATTTTCCGGCAACACTAATGAAAGACAGGTACCCTATGTCCTTCTCAGTACTTCTAGCTAGGTTTATGCGAAATTTAAGAAGATGCGTTCAATATATAAAGCGTGGTAACAAACTCACTATCGCAATGTTAGGAATTTGTGACCTCGTATCAATAATTCATTACGCATTTTTTAGCCCGTGGTGGTTTGACAGTGACATTAAAATACTAAACTGATGTTAACTGCGATTAGATCTGTGAGTTATGCGTCAACGATTTGGCGCCGTAATTACAAATCATCTAGTGTTAACTTTCAAATGTATGCACGTTAATGTACTTTTATATATGTATATGAATCCGACGAATAAATTCTCCCTAATAAAGATATATATATATATAATATTATTAATAAATTACATAATGTATACCGCTTTTTATTTCAATATGATGACAATAGATCTGGGGAAACCACGTAAAAAAAAGCACCAAACACACTACCTCATGGGTGGTGTGGAAACGTGTGCATATTACGAAGAATTTGTTTTTTCTTATCTTTAAACCGCTATAACTCGGAAATGGCGATTTTTAGGAAAAGAAGTGTAATAATATTTGTTGTAGAGAATCAGATAAGCTTCAATCGTGTCTTAACTATAATTGCTGTAAAACTCACCGTTTAGCTGAAAAATGCAAAAAACTCATTTTTTCAAACTTTAACCAGGTTTATTTTTTTTTCCAGACGGCGGATCCTTAAGGATCTTTGACAATTTATTTATAATGGTATTCTTAACATTCGTACCAATTTTCAGCTTAATGGGAGTTTTTGTAAGCTCACACCTATTTTTATGGCTATCTTGACCGGGGTAAGAATTATAAACTCATTTAGTGTTTATATGGAGTATTTGGTACCTGTATTGACCCCAATCTAAAGGCCCATCTCCGCGGTCCCACAGGCCTAGGGGTCGGCAGCCGGCTAGTTGAGCATCGTGTGCCTATCGTAGATATTGCGTCGCTGTTCTCTCACTTGCCTCTTCCACTTGTCCTGTTGATGCGTCACTCGGTTCAGGACGTTGCCGCGAGCGCCTAGCTGCTGCGAAGGCCCACTGACTGTGCTTTCGTCCTAAAAAAGATCATGTTTTATAATACTAGTAAGGACGGGATGTACACGAGAACAGTGCTTTTACCCAAGATGAAAAACACCCTATGTCCTTCTCAGTACTTTTGCGAAATTTCAGGGAGATTGTTTCAGTAGATTACGTGAAGAGGTAACAAACAAATAAACTAACTCACTTTCGCATTCACAATATTTGCTAGGACTAGCCGCGCCCCGGGGTTTCGGTCTCGAGGGAATTTCGGGGTAAAAAGTACTATATGTGCTATTCCCGGTATTTTTCTACCCTTATACCAAATTTCATCGATATCCGTCCAGTGGATTTTGTGTAAATGAATAACAAACTCACATCCAAACTTTTGCATTTATAATATTAGTAGGAATAATAGTAAAATAAAATGGAAACAGTGGTAGGATGATGACTGAGTGAGTATAGTCCGGGTCGCACACGCAAAAAACTTCATGGCTATCATTATGCTGGCGCTTCACATCGCTATTCGGTGTTTGCGTTTTTGTTCGCTATATTTCGTGTCGAAGTCCGAATATAGCGAATACACCGTCTACACATCGTTCATGAATAGCGAATATGCCGAACATATACGAATATTTTTGCTATAGTAGAAACTCATCGAACGCAAAGATGGACCTATTGACTGCAGCAGCGGCTTATTATTTCCATCGGGCCAATTACCAGTATATGTTATGCGAACATAAAAACAAAGTCGTCAAAAGACCACGGAGAAGGCGCTGGTGGATGATAACAATTCATTTATATTAAATATGCAGCCATCAAAGAATCTCGCTTTTTTTAAGCTCTTTTATAGTGCCTGTATATTCCAGGCTCTTCTTAATACTATTCCATGCGTCAATAACTTTGCTTCTGTATTTTATGAGATGCATGTTGCGGGTCCCATATGCAGGGATGCATTTGATAATATTCTAAAAATCTCATGACCATGTCATTTGACCAATCTATCATGGCGCGATCGAGCTGTAAATAAACCTATGAAATAAACTAAGTAAACAAACACGTCCGTCGTTGTCACGCACCGCTTACTACTGGGCGAGCGATGTGTGGACGGCAAACGAACATATTCGGCATATTCGCAATCCTTTGATATGTGACAAAAAAACCGACAAGCGGCGGATCGGGGTGTTCGTGTATTCGCGTATTCGTCTTGTTCGTGAAGAATAGGCAAATATAGACGAAGAGAGCCTCCTCACATCGTCGTATTTGGGCGGCGGGTATAAGACAAATACGCGAACACGAATAACGATGTGTGGTGCCAGCATTATACATCTCTCTTTAGTCGCATTTCCATTGCCTTCACCATTTCATACACTAGCTGATAATCATCAACCAGAGTGCAGGTTTCCTCACGATGTTTTCCTTCACCGGCAGCAAGTGGTGGTCGATGAAAACTAACTTAGGTACATGAGTCAGATTGGTATACAAACTCATGTGGCCCGGGCAGGATTCGAAGCTGGGACTTTAGCATCCACAGGCGCGCCCTACCACTCGGCCACCACCGCTTTCTCCACAGTATACACACAGGCTGCTTTTTTAGCACTATTAAAATTTTCACAATTTGCCCAGCAGTGGGAAGAGATAAGTGAAATATTTTTTTTTTACAATATGCTCAATACTTGAAATACAACCACTTCGAAAGAAATCAGCTATTCTCTTCCATAATTCGAGTAGGTATTGTAATATATTATGGAACATTAGACGTGTGTAACTCTTTACTGAGTCGACTCAGTGAGTCGTTTCTTCAAAGTGATACACTGAAGCGTATCTCGAATGTATACTAATAGATCTTATAGCGATGGCGACGTAAGTTAAACCACCGTTACCGGTAAAAACATGGAATGCAGTAGTAGGCCTTTCTTATGTCAATTTTACTAAATACGCTCTTCCCGCTCGTAATATATGAAAAATCCAGTAGTCTGGGAAGAGGATACCTGTCTGGAACTGTCATTTTATTCAGTGCGCGGTAATCACCACAGGGTCGCCATTCGCCATTTTTCTTTTTAACCATATGCAAAGGGCTGGCCCATGGACTGTTAGAGGGCTCGCAAATACCCATATCCATCATTTCTTGGAACTCCTTTTTGACAGCTTTATATTTGTCCGGAGGAAGGGGGCGCGCGCGGGCGTATACTGGCGGTCCTTTTGTGATTATATGATGCTGAACATTGTGTCTAACGGGTGTCTTCTTTGTCATTGGCCTTGTGATACTTTCTTATTTCTCCAACAGCTGCTTCACGGCATCGTTCATATTATTATTATTTTTTTTTTTCTTTTACAAAAGGGGGAGCATTATTGCGACTTAGGAATACGATCGTGACGTGCCTATCGGAAATGCATTAATATTGCTAATTTTGCAGTATTCACCACGCACGTACACGAGAACACGTATTCCTAAGTCGCAATATATCTGTATCATTCATTTGGCTCTTTCGGATCTCGGTCAATTTGAGGTATATTCGAACCGCGATCACCGAATCACTGCATCCGCTGACACGAAACTTTACGAAAGAGTGAGATTGAGCTTCGGTTTAACGCAAACAAAATAGTAGGTACACACGTAATGTCTTAAATATATTTATCCATAGACTAATAAATTTTATTTCTACTGACTGTAAGTCCTAAGCCTGAGAAAAGTATGAAGGGGAATCGATTTTATTTAAATGCTTAATTATAAAACTAATGTGTACATACATATATTTTACTATCATGTATTTTTTTTATTAAAAAATGTATGCATTAAACTAATAAAGGTCAATTAAAAGCTAATTAGGGAGTTATTTAATTGATTCGCGCAAACAATTTAATTTCTGCTCTGGATACTTGAGTTTCGTTCGTTCAGTGATTCAAATGGTAATGATACGTTCCACTGATACGAATTTTTGGACTGATACAGATACAAATGATCCATTCACCTAGATGATACACTTTTGCCAGGCCTAATTGCCAGTTAGGAACTTTGCATTTTTCTAGTTCCCTGCACTGCACGGAAACTAGATTGAATGCAGTTGACTTAACTGACTGTTTAATATTTTATTTATACCTCGAAAATACAAAAAGGCAGCAAAGCCGTGCCCTTTTGTATATCGGGTGAAGATTGATACTGCACAGTTACTATAAGAGCTATTCACGGAGAGAAACCATAGCGCGTTTTAAAATGGAAAAGCGCCATCTATTGAAAACATGGTAAACCATGCTCTTGGGTTATTGTGTTGAATATTACTTATTCTACAGCTTCATAACCATACTGTACATGTTATATACATTTAAAAGCTATAATAAATATAAATGAACTGTCACATGGATTGTCCGTCTGTCTTGCCGGTCGTCGTACGTCTTGGCTTGACAGAGAGACAAACGGACAACAGTGATCCTATATGGGTTCCGTTTCTATCTTTTGAGGTACGTAATCCTAGAAAAACAAAAAAGGATGGTGTAATTTTAACGTTGAAAATGTTTTTTTGATCGCTTCTTTATAGCCTCCATTTTCGCTCAGTGTGACATCGCTTTGGCTAGGCTACATAAATGTTTGAGGTCTCAAAAGACGCGTATTGACAAGGGCTATACCTAATATGGTGAAAAAAAAATCGAAAAAATTTAAAACTTTTTTTTTTAAATCCCAAAAATTTGATTAAATTTTTAGGGTCTTTTGTTATAAAATCAACTGTATCTCAAAAACTAAATGTAATATCGAAAAAATGAAAACAAAAGCCCTCGGGGTATTGAGTTGGGCTACATAAAAAAAACTGGATCTATGTATCACTAATAATCTAGGCAGGAAGGTGCCCTTTGTGTGGCGTATTTCGGGGAGCGCGCTCCTTAGATGCTCTTAGCGTCGCAGATTTATGGGTCTGGGAGTGTATAACAGTTTGATCGTGAAATGTATTTGTATTTATTTGTAATACGTATATTATTTAATTTTATAATGATGTTAATTTAAATAAATTTCTCAAAATTATTTTGTGAGAGAAGGAATGGCAACAATAGTTGACAAAAGGCAATAAACCGAGAGTGCTAGAAAAAAGGTAGGGAGGGAGGTCTTTGCACTAACAGGCCAATACAGGCTCTTAAAAATTAATGAAGGTAAATTACGTCCAGAAAATGAGATACATAAATAAATAATAACTAATAGTGGTTCGCCGCAAACTTCTAGTTGAACCTCGCGATTATTATTTTAAAAATATGAGAATCGCTCGCTCGGTCGATTAGAACTTTTCTGAACTAGTTTTTGGTGGCTGCGCGAGGTGCTGTGCAGGGCAATTTTACTTTTGGAGTTGAGAGTAGGTTGAAAAAATTTAGGGAAATATGCATAAAGTCATCTACATAAAAAAGTTGTCGGTTGGGATTAGGTTAAGATCCGAAAGGTTATTATGGCTTTTACTCTTTGCTACAAAAAACGCAGCTCGGCCTGCAGCCTCGCTTGCCGCGGCTGGAGCTCGCCTCTCGGCTTCATATACGCAGCTGGGCCTTCGGCCTCGCGGCTTGTTACTGGGGGTTCGAGATGAAATCAGGAGGTCTTCTTTGCTCACGAGTAGCAAAGTATTACTATTTTTAGGGTTCCGTACCTCAAAAGGCAAAAACGGAACCCTTATAAGATCACTTTGTTGTTCGTCTGTCTGTCAAACTTTTTTTTAGGAAAGCTTAAAGGTATCAAGTTGAAATTAATATCGAACACTTGGATCCACGGTCTCTTTCTGCAAAATTATACGTCAACGCGTTCAAGAGATATTACCGTAGATGTTGCGAATTTTCGCATAATTTGCGATTTCAGGCAGCAATCAAAACCTATGGGGTACTTCCCGTTGACCTAAAATTATGAAATTTGGCAAAAAGCAAGTCCTGACAGTACTTATACAGGAATAAATCTGATAATTGAAAATTTGTTGTTGGAAGTTAGAAAAAAAGTGTTACAAACTTATTTTTACGCTGGATTCAGTATGAATCTTAGAGATCGAAATACAAAGTTAAGTTTGTTTTTTAAACTAGTTGGTCTATTAGTTAGAGCTATAATGTGAGATGCTTTGCGTGTACGTAACCCTCGGTGCGCGAGTTTGACGCGCACTGGTCGTTTTTTTTTCTTTCCAACACAAATAAACAAACCAGTCGAAATTTAAGGTTCTTTTTCACTATAATTTTTTTTTACTTAATTAAAAATAGTAGTTTATTAACCAAGGGCTGTATGACATCAATTGCATACGAGGATTTAACCCGAGTATGCAATTGATGCTTACGCCCGAGATAAATACTCTGCTTTACATATCGATTGTGAGGTAAGTAAACAACAAGACAGCAAGTTTCAATGAACATTTATTAAGAAGAAAAAAATGTGTATTTAATTAAAATAAATTGTCTAGATTCCGATTTGAGTAATTAATCGATACCGAGAAAAAAATTATTAACTTTTTAAAAATATTCTTCGTGCAGTATGAGTATGACAGTTTTTTTTTTTCAAATTCCAAAACCTATGCTGTAATGATAGTCATACACACGCGGCATTCAGGGGTGTAAGGGTGTACTTACAGAGCAAGAGATATGTAAAATTATAAAAGTACTCACATCTTCATTTGTGTGTTCCTGGTACGAAGCCTTGGCCCTCTTGTTGATGAGTGGGTCGAGGCAGATCAGGAAGCCCATGTAGACCACCAGCAGCATTATCACCCAGATCACTATTATCACCACCACCTGTACACGCAAATAACAACCTTATTTCACTTAAATTTAAGATCGCTGTTAATTTTACTATGCTATGATATGATTATCATAATCTTACTAAAACAAGAGTCTCTATGTCTAAAGTTTAATAAACCAAGTCACCGGCACTTCAATTTTTTTTAACAAGAATAAAATCAATGTCATAGATAATGTTCCAATGGAAAGTAAACTCGGCTCTGGTCTTCACTTGAAGGCGCTAGTGTAACTGGTGGACACGTGCGTTTCACAACTGTGTGGTGATTGGGTGCGCATTGCAGTTTTCAGTGTGTCCAACTGCACCATTTATGTTAAACTTTTCAGATTAGCATTTCGAAAATGCCACTGTTGAGTAGCACAAAAAAAATCTATGTTATAAAAAATAAATAAATCAACAGGACAGTAGACTCCCGAATAAAACATAATGTACATATAATTTACTAGCTTTTGCCCGCGGCTTCGCCCGCGTGAATTTCCCACGGGAACAGTGCTTTTTCCCGGGATAAAAAGTAGCCTATGTGCTATTCCAGGTCATTATCTACCTCTGTACCAAATTTCATCGAAATCCGTCCAGTAGATTTTGCGTGATTGAGTAACAAACATCCTCACAAACTCACAAATTCACAAACTCACAAACTCACATCCAAACTTTCGCATTTATAATATAAGTATGGATTAAGCAAATGGACGATCCCATTTGTCCCAGCTGCCTGGAAGAAGAGGAAACTAGCTTTCACTTAATAGCAGAATGTCCTGCATTTGCCGCTGCAAGGAGAGAAGTATTGGGCTCAGACGTCCTATCTGAGGATGATCTGAGCAACATTACAATAGGGCAGATGTTAAAATTCTGCAAAGTAACAGGTAGATTCAATGGGTCGCCACCAACGTGAGTTACCAGGTAACTCAAAACCCTATACGGGTCTCGGGGAATTGGGTGAAATGGTCCCAGCATAAGTGGACTGATCACCCGTCTGGTGCTCGCGCTGGCATCCCCACATAGTAAATAATAATAAAAATGGATTATATCTCTAAACTGACCTTTATTATAGTAGTGTTCCTGTTCTCATATTTGCACTCGCATAGTGGACAGAACTCTTGCTCATGTCCTCGGATGTCATCCGCTACTCGAGGCAGGATCACCACCTCACAGTTGCTGAAATAGGTACCAGAATTTAAAATTAAGGCCAAATTAATAGTATAATTCAAGCTGGCCCAACAAATAAAAAATACAAAAATCTTCAACTACCAATAGAAGACATTTGAACAGTCTCATGCCACCATTTACAGACTTAGAATGGAATAAAATCAATAAAAAATTTGATAACAATTCAAATAAAATAGATTGGCAGTTCTGAATTCAGTCACCAGTCGCCTAACAGTAGCAAATTAGCCCTCATTTACTACTGCAATGCAAATATCACTGAGCTAGTGGATAGTAAAATCCAGGTAACTGTGAGATCACCCAACAGTCATTGAATCTTATGTATAGGTGCCGACTGACCGACTTGGTGCCTCGCCTTTTTTATAACCCTCACTAGGTGTTAGTAGGGAGTTACAGTCAGGGGGATGCCACTAGCAACTCTTCCACTCTGTTGCTTTTCTGGCTCTCTGACCTGGGCGCACCATTGAGTTGCTCACAGTTTAGTTCGGAGCCCCATGAATATCATATGAACTGTACTTATTGTGGCTGAGATGATGATAAACTCATCATCATCTCGAGTCAATATGGCAGAAATTACATTTTTTTACCAGTATTTGGCCACTTCTACTGTCCTGTCGTTGGCCTCATTCAGGTCCTCCAATCTACAGGAGGAAGGGCAGTTGGGGCATGTTAAAAGATGAGTCACAAATGTTACATAAAAAAAATATTTTACCATCGATCCGGTTGGACATTGGCAATATAGAGTCTACGATCTGTGCTCGCTGTGTTGTTGAGAACTGCCGAAGGGCTGGGGCAGACACATTTACATCTTTTGTCTTCATAAGATTGTCCCTGTAAATATATGGTATTGTCCTTATTGCCAGTTTCAGTATCGACTACACATTAAGTGAGATAAGGGTAGGATGACTTCAAGACTTCATTGAAGTCTTTATTGGTAGATTAAAAATATACAGTATGCACAAGTCTAGAGTTTGACAAGTATTAGGTTGAAGCATTTTACAGAAAAACAAATACTATAGGTGTTTTTCTGTTTTCCTTTACATAATTAATCAAGTATTAGTGGGGGAAGATTGTATATTATCGGTAAAGAGATAAATCCAGAGGGCACTATAAAGGTAAAATAAATATTTGTAGGTAATTTAACGACTGTAAAACGAAAAAATTCCAATGAACTTTTATTAGAACATACAAAAATAGATGAAACTTGTTATTTATAAAACAAATAACATGTCAATGATTACAAATCAATTTATTTTAATACGTACCGATACAGAAATCAAACATGTGGCAGCAAAACACAACAATATGAAGTTGTAATACATTTTTGGCTATATTGATAGCCACAATCAGAGGCCACAATAATAATCAAGTAAAAGCAAATCACAATTTATCACAAAATAAAAAATCAATCTTATTTCTCTGTCAACACAACAGCAGTAGACATTTTGCAGATTAAAAAACTGCAAGCTCTATGATCTTTATGGATGAAACATTTTCGTTCTCCTCTACATCATCGCCCTATTTATCATCATCATTTAATGAAGTGGCTAGGTAGTTACCTAGTTAATTACACAGCTAATTTAAACATAAGTATATTCGGCCGGACCGAAGGTTTTTAAGCAATAAAAACTTCCGCGCACGGGATCAACAATCAGCGGCCAAGCGGCTATGGTGTAGAGAAGCCTTTACAAAGATAATTTTTGTCTATGAAAAGAAAGCAAAATTATTCACTATTTAGTTAGTACGTTCAATTTCCAATAGATGGCATGGCACATTAAAATACTTTACTGATGTCGTCACTAGGTGTCTCTGCTTGCCTAATCTTATTGCTTTGTATTTTCAATAGATGGCATACCGTAACACTTCCATAATTTTACGCATAGATGTCACTGTAGGTTCGAAAATATCAGTACCTAGTCCTAGATTATGGAATTTGCTCCCTTTGTATAAAATTCGCAAATCGTGACACGTCACATGTTTTGACAGTTCAAATTCGATAGTGATGCGTCATGCATGCCATGTAAACTTTTCATGCTGTTTTTTTCACAGAAATATTTTTTTTATTTTTTTTAAGTATTTAATTTCGATTATAATAAAATTTAATGTAGTCATGTGACGCTTCCGGTCAAGAAACTTTCTCGAAAATTTTCCCTAAAACAAAAACTGTTGGAAAAAGGGAATTTTCTTTTTGCAGCAGTCTTTAAAATAAGAAGATTGACAACCACTAATATCTATAGGTATATGTGATTTGTCCGTATAGGTATATTTATTTAAGAAAATCGTATGATGGGAAATGCATATTTTTCCTATTCCTGGGTTTCCGAGTTTCTTGAGAATTTCATTCCCGAGAAAAATTCCGAAAAATTTCAGATAAACTTCTCGAGAATTTAATTCCTGAGAATTTTTCAGTGAAAAATTTTCCAGTACTAGCTGTTGCCCGCTGTTCCACCCGCGCCAAAAAGTCTTATGTTTTTCATAAAAACATTGAAACGTCGACACGCCGTGATACTAACGGCAATAGTAACAGACCATGGACGTAGGAAAAAAGAAAGACAGACTTTTGTAAAAAATTGGGAAAAAACGTTCCCGAAAATGAAAGAATTTTTCGGAAACCGAGAAATTCTCGGCGGCACATCGCTAGATGTACCTAATACATGGAAGCATCTTCTTAATCTAAGTGTGGAAGAAATAATTCCAAATACAAGTACGAGATATATCTTCATCCATAAATAGGTAGCCACGAAAGGTAGGTACTATATATAGGTAGTATACTTTTAAAATTTACACACCTAGGCACAGATTAATAATCTAGGTATACCTACAGATGGAAAGCTTCCTAAGAGAGGTAAAAATTCATACCTATTCTTATAGGGCTGTCACTTGGTTATTGGAAATAATAAAGAAAAATATTATTTCTATTTTTGATATATTGAAATGAAAACAGTTCAGCATTGAAAGTTATAAGTACTTAATCCAAAAATTTCAATCGGTTTGAATTTATGACTTAATCTACTTACTGGATTACTTAAGTTGTACTTACGGTATTTTTCGATAACAATTATTTAACAGTAGACACAAGTTTTGTGCTCTTTTGTATTTTCAAATAGCATTAATTACTTTGTGACCTAATAAGGTATTTAGAGTCTGTACTTCTGAGCTATTGTGTGGTCGCTGTGGTTTTTCATAATCTTCTTGAAGGCCTTGAAGTATTCAAGTTATTACCTACCAAGTACCTGTGCTATTATTCAAGTTGGATAAAAAAACACATTGTTTGTATGTATGTTTATACAGCGATAACTCACGAACCGTTAAATTAATTTCGATGACATGTAGCAACTATCCATAGAATTTTTAAGTTCGCCGCGTAACAAAATCGGTTCAACCATTTTTGAGATATAGGTACGCATTTTTATAAATCTCATATTTAAAAAAAAAAAATCGCGGGGCTAAGTTCGCGGCGAACCACCAGTTTTAAGTAATTATTTTTGTTTAATAGCCGTCCACAGACGATTTAGCCTTACTAGCCGTCAATGTCCCAGTACTGTGCAAAGGTCTCTCTGTCCTTCTTCCAAGACTTTCGATCTAAGCCTATGTATATAGTTTTAAGATTGGTTTTAAGTAAAGGTAACTAACAAATTATGCCTAAAGACCAAGTTCAGAAGATTTACTTAGGCGTTGGTCTGCAACAAATTTATCATAGATGATAATAAAATCACAGTTCATAATAATCAGTTTCGTGAACTTGTGGATCCGAAGTAGATAGGAATTGTATGCAGATAATTATTGAAATGGTGCACTTAATGGCCGCATATGTTAAGTAATGCTACACTACACAATCAGTAAAATAGGCTTTATTAGTTCAGCAGAAGATTCACGATTATCATAACATTTTCGGATATCATAACAGAAGTTACCCTGGGGGTTTGTACCCCATTTTTACAAGTTATTAATGCATTTATAGAAATAAAGTGTATTTGTTAGGGTGACTACAAGTGTGGGGTAATGAGATGTTTAATATGAATTTTGAGTTCATTGCAATTTTCAATTTGTGTACCAATATAGATAACGCATTAGGGTTTGACCATGGAAGTAATAAGTACTTTGTACAACGTACTTATTACTTCCATGGGTTTGACCTAAACATTATACAACTAACTAGGTATAATTAGTGAATATAAAATAAAAAAAATAAGCAATTCCCATTGACCATTGTAAGCCGGCTGTAATTAGCGTTGAAATAAGCAGGGAGAAACACGTTTTTAAAAATCCATAAAATAGGTACCTAATCTTATAAAATCATGAAAAAGAATCAAAACTTTTTTAGCGGTTTTTTTACTTTTAATCATAAAACGAAAAATTTGAAAAAATGTTTCTCGTTCTCGAGATAATTTTTTCACGATGTCCATTGTATGAAACAAACGGAAAAACAAAGTGATCCTATAAAGGGTTACGTTTCTGTCTTTCGAGGTAGAGGGAACCCTAAAAATCAGCTTGTTTTTTCGTGAAAAAAAAAATACAATTCTTTATTTACGAATTTACAACTTGTCTCTTTTTCATAATTCATAATGAACTCCACAAACATCCTTATTTATTGCATTATTGCAGACCAGTGAACCAGGTTAGTTTAGTTCCCATTGATTTCCTTAGAATCAAAGAGCGCGCAAAACATTTATCACGGTTACCCTCTTCCAAGATGGCGTCTACAAATAGCTTCCATTACACAGCGGCTATGTATTAAAACAATAGTGCGGTTAACTAACTCATTATTGTTCTAACGAGGTCATTCAGCTTAACACGAAGCTCCAGGGATGTGGTGGTCAGAAAGAAGAAAAAGATTGAAGAAAATCCGACTGTCTTAACTTAACTTTACTACTTTATTTTTAACAGACTTTTAACGATAGTTCTGAACTCGAAAAGAAGTGTTTTATGTTCATTTTCATCTGGTTTAGGTTTTCGTTTTGATAGATTAATTTGTTTGATAAAATACTTCTTAATTTGTTGGAATAAGTAGGTATAGGTACTTAATAAAAATATAAGGTAAAGTTAAAAAGCGACGGTATCGTAATTTGTGCGTTTGTTAATTTTCTTTACCTGTTTTTTTAAATTATATTTTTGTTTAATAACGCCAATATTTGTTTGCGAGGATGGATTAAGTACCTATTTCAAACAAAAATCACTGAAATTTGCTACCCAAGTTGAGAAAAAACTAAAGAAGAAGTAAGGTAGACAGGTACTTTTTTATCCAAAAGTTATGGGTATAGGACTCAAAAAAGCTCAAAAATGAGAAAAGAAACCATTTCTTCTATAAAAAGAATATAAAAAGCACCCCATTTAAAAAAAAGTTACAAGTACCTTGTGCTAACTAAATCAGTTTTCGGCGAGAGCAAAAGAAACTTTTCAGGTTATAAAATTCAGGAGAAATATTGCCGACTTTGTGTAATAAAAATTTCCTATAAGCCTGCTTACTGGGTTATTTACCATTAATGTTGTGTAAACATCCTATAAAAGGTGGTCACAGGGCAGTCGCTATTCAAACTTGGGTTTAGAAATATGACAATGGTTTAGTGCGCCAACGCGACCTCACCTTTGGGTGGGCAATAAAATGCTGCTGTCGAGCATTACTCGATGCTCGACGACGCTCCAATAAAGTCTTGGCTAGTAAAAATGTTATTGGCGTGGATGCCCAAGTTCATTGTTTGTATAGGTACTAGATGTTGGGCGCGAGTTTGTCTTTCAACTTTTATTATAATTCAAAAAAGTAAGTTTGTGGCGCCTCTTACGGTAATAACACCAACATAAGTTACCAAGACTATCGATAGACGTTGTAGTCAAGAACAAAAAGTTTCCATACTTTTACCAGTAATTATATGACCTTCAACATGACAAAGTCGGAGCTTCGGCTCCCCAGGCGTAAGACGAAGAAGAAGGAGAACGAAGAAGGTTGAGCATTACACCTTGCTCCCACTATTAGGTGGACCAAAATAAAATAAAAGTTAAAGAAAAGATCGCAGTCGGTTCAAGATATTTTCATACCGCGATATGATTATTTCGTGCGGCACCTGAGGTCCACCGGCCAAAATCACTTAGTTACTGGCAATTTTTACTTGGATTCATATTTCACCTTTCCATACCACGAGATGGGTCCACAGGCCAAATTTACTTACTGGCAATTTTTATTCTCTTTTGCCCATCCAATGTGTTGTGATCGAACATGACATTCTTTGGTAAGCGCATCAAAAGTACAGCTTAGAAGTTACAATGCCATGTGTGTGTATGTAGTCGCTGGTAAAGCGATTATTTAAAATCGAGTAACATGAAGTAAGTATACCTATGCCTTTTCCACCAAAGATTAAAAAAAGGAATACATAGACTTGCACATAAAAAAGCAACATTTTAGCGGCCAGAGCAACCGTTATTGTTCCCAGCGGGCAAGCGCGAATTCAGCAAAGAGTACCTACACCTCCAAAGTTTATAGCGCTCAAATTGTATGCATTATTTATTTAATTTAAAAGCGAAGAATGGTGAAGACCCGACACGATCATACCGCCTCGCGCGGAATGAGAACGAAAGAATGCATAGTATAAATAAGTCGTGGGTTGGATTCTAAAGGTGGAGTCATGTTGGTAAGTGCTGTATGTATTCTTCTTACTACACATTACTCATCGTAGAATCGAAAACTGAAGAGTTTATTCGTTTAAAAGTGCTAATCTCTGGAATCACCGGTCCCATTTAAACAATTTTTCTGTGCATAATAGCCACTTTCGTGAGGAAGGCTGTAGACTACCGGGAATTCCAAAATTCCCACGGGAGCGATAACGCGGGGCACAGCTAGTTGAAAGATAATTTTAAGAAAACTAGTCATCTTAGGTACTTCGTCTTCCTTCTCGTGACCGCAGACCGCGAGCGTTTCTGTGATATGAGTATGACCAATAATACGTTAAGGCTGTTAAGTTTACAGCACGCTTTCTGGACAGAGAACATAAGGGGTCTCTAAAAACATATAGAGAGACGAGTATGAATGTGCAGTTCCTGCAATATAGACGCATTACAGCGGCGAGCTGTCCAAGGGATGCCAAGCGTTTTACACCAACACATCTCCAATGCATTTATCCTGCTTTTGAGGTTAGGTTTCCACATTCTGGTTTCCGACACATAAGAGAAAATGGTGACTAATGTTAGCATAAGTCTCACTTTTGTAGTTAAGTACTACATAATCCCACCTAAACATTGAAGAGTTGAGTAAGCTGTAGAGTTATCTGTATCTGTGCCAGTGTCAGCTGTCACTGTCATAGGTTAGCCGCCAATACTAGGGGCAGTGTGGCAGTTCAGTTAAGTTGTTGGTTAAATCCGGGATTGAATTCGATTAAGTTTGTAACTGGAAATACGGAATAAAACAATGGTTTCAATAATACAAAGTGTTTGTTATTAGACAACTACATAAGCGTTTCCTTAAAATTACCTACTTTCGAAATTGAGGAATCCGTGGTTGTGTTCGCTGCTTTAACCTATGAAACGGATAGGTATCTCTTGCTATAGATACAGAACGGATTATTGGAGAACACCTCAATTTGAGCTCCGTTTCTTGTGGCGCGAGGTGGCAAATGTTGCCATTTCAAGTAAAAATCACATATTCAAATACATTCAGTTTCACAGTTTTTTGTTTGTTTTTAATAACTTTACAGGAATGCTTTCATAGCGTTTGGATTTATACGGAAATTTTCGCCTTTTTTGTAACGGTTACGGTTTTAGTGGATTAAAAATATCTGTATTTTTTATACTGGCAACAGATACGCGAGGGGATTACTGCTTTAGATAAGATTTTTTTCGAATGATGGACAACACAATACAAAGCTCGTGTCATTTAGTTGGATAGACACAAAAATAAAGCGCGTATGGAGTATGGACATGGGGCATTGCGTATCTATACCTAATTATAAAATGCGAGGAATGTGTAAATAAAACAAATGACTTCGCTCCCGTGTTTTTACTACCGAAAAAGTAATCTTGGTATATACCAATTTCTATACAGGGCACATAGGGTACTTTTTATCCCAAAATTTTCACGGGAGCGAAGCTTTAAGCCTGCATCACACGTTTTTAGCCAAAACAGGCGTTACTGAATTGACCCTGGTGCCAAAACTAGATCATTATTGATAATAAAAATAGTACTATAGGCTTCTCAAATAACTGCTACTACTTATACGAGACAGATAAAAATATTTTGCCTTTTATTTTTGCGTAAATACCTTCCAGAAAACACGAAAAATACGAAAAACAAGGTTCACGGCTTTAACGAAATCATTATGTAAAACACAAATTATAATTTCTACATAATGTTAAATCGCGAGTTTATTAAACTAGCTACAAGTTGCTCGTTTTAGATTTTTGAAAAATAACTCGAAAAAAATATTATATATCGTAACAATTCACTAAGAAATTCCCCATACATTTTTTGTATGGCAATGCCATCGCTCAATATATACGAGTTCCAAGCCCAAGAAAAATCAGTCTGCCGGTAAGAGTCAAGGGGAATCGACGTCGCTCTGCTGCTCGGGAGGCATTTAATTTTCGCGTGTTCATGTATTCACAGACAGCAGAGAGTAATGTAGATCAGATTTACATATTTATTACTTTTAATCTTTTTAAAATTTATATAGGTATTTTTCATACTCATGAATGATGGCCGACAATTTTTGATGAAATAGAAATCGTAATAAATCGCAATCATAGAAATCGTAATAAATCGAAATCATAGAAATCGAAATCATAAAAATCAAAATAAATCTAAATCAAGATCCAAGATAGCGGACAACTTTTTTTTTTAATTTTGCGATATGTATATCGTTTCATAAGTTTTTCAGTGCGCTGATTACGAAAATAACATTTATTTTGAGATCCAAGATGGCGGACAACTTTTTTTTTCAATTTTACAATATGGGTATGTTTTTATAGGTATTTCGGTGCGCTAATGACAAAAATAACATTTATTTTGAGATCCAAGATGGCGGGCAGTTTTTTTTTTTCAAGTTTACAATATGGGTATGGTTATATAGGTTTTTGGGGACGCTGATGACGAAAATAACATTTATTTTGAGTTCCAAGATGGAGGACAGTTTTTTTATTTTATTTTACAATATGGGTATCGTTTTCTAGGTTTTTGGGGACGCTGATGACGAAAATAACATTTATTTTGAGATCCAAGATGGCGGATAATTTTTTATTTTATTTTACAATATGGGTATCATTTTATAGGTTTTTGGGGACGCTGATGACGAAAATAACATTTATTTTGAGATCCAAGATGGCTGACAGTTTTTTTATTATTTTACAATATGGGTATCGTTTAATAGGTTTTCGGGGACGCTGATCTTAAAATAAATGTTATTTTGGTCATCAGCGTCCCCAAAAACCCATAAAACGATACCCATATTGTAAAATAAAATAAAAAACTGTCCCCCATCTTGGATCTCAAAATAAATGTTATTTTCGTCATCAGCGTCCCCAAAAACCTAGAAAACGATACCCATATTGTAAAATAAAATAAAAAACTGTCTTCCATCTTGGATCTCAAAATAAATGTTATTTTCGTCATCAGCGTCCCCAAAAACCTATATAACCATACCCATATTGTAAACTTGAAAAAAAAAAACTGCCGGCCATCTTGGATCTCAAAATAAATGTTATTTTTGTCATTAGCGCACCGAAATACCTATAAAAACATACCCATATTGTAAAATTGAAAAAAAAAGTTGTCCGCCATCTTGGATCTCAAAATAAATGTTATTTTCGTAATCAGCGCACTGAAAAACTTATGAAACGATATACATATCGCAAAATTTAAAAAAAAAGTTGTCCGCCATCTTGGATCTTGATTTAGATTTATTTTGATTTTTATGATTTCGATTTCTATGATTTCGATTTATTACGATTTCTATGATTGCGATTTATTACGATTTCTATTTCATCAAAAATTGTCGGCCATCATTCATGAGTATGAAAAATACCTATATAAATTTTAATTACAATATGGGTATGGTTATATAGGTATTTCGATGCGCTGATGACAAAAATAACATTAATTTTGAGATCCAAGGTGGAAGACAATTTTTTTTTTCAATTTTACAATATGGGTATGTTTTTATAACATACCCATATTGTAAAATTGAAAAAAAAAGTTGTCCGCCATCTTGGATCTCAAAATAAATAAGTATTATTTTCGTCATCAGCGTCCCTAAAAACCTACAACATGTTAACCATATTGCAAAATTGAAAAAAAAAATTGTCTTCCACCTTGGATCTCAAAATTTATGTTATTTTTGTCATCAGCGCATCGAAATACCTATATAACCATACCCATATTGTAAACTTGAAAAAAAAGTTGTCCGCCATTTTGGATCTCAAAATAAATGTTATTTTTGTCATCAGCGCACCGAAAAACCTATATAACCATACCCATATTGTAAACGTGAAAAAAAAGTTGTCCGCCATCTTGGATTCCAAAATAAATGTTATTTTCGTAATCAGCGCACTGAAACACTTATAAAACAATACCCATATTGCAAAATTAAAAAAAAAGTTGTCCGCCATCTTGGATCCAAAAATACTATTTTTGTAAACCTCATCCCGAAAAATTGGCCTTCATGGGATGCCAGGCAGATGTTTAACATCATCCTGGCACGACGGTCATGCTATTTTCTGTCGCGGCATTCGTGTCCATTTTACTGCCAAGTCGCGCCAAGTATGTTTTACATAAGAAAATGGTCGTAATTTTATTTTTAGTATTCATTACCGTAAAGCAAGAAAAAAAATATATATAGGTACCTACAAATCCTTTGTCGGATCCCTGTCACTTATTACTTCGGGTTGGCGGCAATCTCACGTCGATGTGTGCGTGTGACTTGCACACAGCCAGCTGAGGTCTATCAAATACCTAAACTCGGTCGGGCGCGCGGACGTGATACACTCTTAAAGCGCAACTAGTAATTTATAAGCTGAACAACTCGAGTACTTCGTCATCGTCACTATCTTAATCCTAACTAATATTATACATGCGAAAGTGAGATTGTTTGTGTGTTTATTTGTTAGTTTGTTACCTCTTCACGCATTATCTACTTGACTAATCTTCCTGAAATTTCGCAACTGTTAGAAGTACTGAGAAGGACATAGGGTACCTTTCATCCCGAGAAGAAGCACTGTTCCCGGGGAAAATTCACGCGGGCGAAGCCGCGGGCAAAAGCTAGTTTTCCATAAAATAGAGTAAGTAAAAAAAGTATAGAGCGTACACATCTCGAACACGTATTTGACATTACCCAGTCTGGTCACGTAAGGGTGGCCAGATGACAAAATGTGGCATAAAATACAGCAGTCGACGTGCCTTGTGCATATCGATGCTTAGTTTTTGTATGAGGGCAATATTTTTATGTGAATATGAATTTATGAGCCAAACTCACTTACGCATAGATGTAACATGGGTAAGTATATAATCCTAATCCTAACTAATATTATTATAAAAGTGAATTAATATTAAAGTGAGTGCGAAACCAATATTCCTGAAATTTCGCATACAAGTCAGAAGTACTGAGAAGGACATAAGATACCTTTCATCCCGGGAAGTATAAGGGTAAGTGCAGTGAGTTGCTAATTATAAAGAAACAAAGTACTGTTTCTTTCCGTGGGAAATTCACGCGGGCGATAACTAGTATTGGTATATAACACACGCCAGGTTACAGAGTTTTTGTATGAAACAGCTGAATTATTCTTTTTTTTGCGTGTCGATGAGAATGGGACAGATCAAATCATTAAACAAACATTTTGAATGCCTACGCGCCGCGAAGCCTTATAATTGACTAGCTTTCGCCCGCGGCTTCGCCCGCGTGAAGTTCCCACGGGAAGAGTGCTTTTTCTCGGGATGAAAGGTACCCTATGTCCTTCTCCGTACTGTCAGCTATGTGTATGCAAAATTTCAGGAAGATCGGTTCAGTAGATAAAGCGTGAAGAGGTAACAAACAAACAAACTCCCTTTCGCATTTATAATATTAGTTAGGATCTATGGATTTTGAACTTGTTTTGGATATTACGATTCTATAATACCCCTTGAATATACTCTATGCGTTTAAAGCATTTCAACCTCTTCAACGCTATTAATGCAATTTATCACCTGGGTTGAACAGTCATGAAAACTGTATTTGTACCTACCAGGTAGACATATACCTAATAAGAAGCGATTTAGAGTGCGTTTCATCAAATAGTTTTTGCTGTCATGTTGGCAGTAATATTAAATTATGTTTTAATTTCTAGATTAACGATTAGGTTTTTTTTCATAGCCGTGATTGTTGTCAACGGCAACTTTATGAATATCAAGTCAAGACTCGTACAAAGCCGCAGGAACAGCTTGTTTATAATATTACTAGCTTTTACCCACGGGAACAGTGCTTTTTCCCGGGATAAAAGGTACCCTATATCCTTCTCAATACTTTCAACTATATGTATGCGAAATTTCAGGAAGATTGGTTCAGTAGATAAAACGTGAAGAGGTAATAAACAAACAAATAAATAAACATACAAACTCACTTTCGCATTTATAATATTAGTTAGAAAGTTAGGATTAGTTTTGCTGCCAACATAACGGTAAAGGAACTATTCTACGAATTGCACTCTATCTGTCGTTCGGTGACCAATGCCATTGTGATCCATGCCGAAACGTGCAAAAAATAAAAAGGTACGTGCGGCAATACTAGTCCATATTATCTACTTATGACAATTGCTTTTTGAAAACTCAGTATCAGAAATACTTATCAAATGTTGAATAACCTCGAAAACAATTCCATTATTAATCATCACCACACGCCGCGCAAACCCACAAAATTGGCAACGAAACGACGTAACATCTATTAATTCCCTTAGCAGCATATTAACAAGGGGCACTTCTCTATTAAAATGATAAATGGTTGTAATCATCGTTTTCTTCCTACCCACTCTAACGAGACCTTCCACCCCCCCTGAATTTACCAACAAAGTAGACAAAATAGGGACCAAACAGTAGAGCTCTGCAGGTCAACATGTTTCAGCTGGTTTACCCTGTTGTATGTTTGTGTGTTAACTTTAACAAATTACAGGAGCAACGAGAGAGAACTGCACTTGTTTTGTTTGAGTTACTAAATAAGATGAATCGTTATTTGGACCCCTTTTTTTGGGAAATTATCGCCATTCCAACTTTTTAGGTGTGCGGTCACGCCCGTGTAAATTGCTATGAAATAGAATTTCTTGAAAAGTTTGGCGGAGCGTATTTTATGTTTTTTTTTTTCAATTATAGAGTTAAGGAACTGCCGTACAAATTGTATATGCTGGAAATAATTACGTTGTGGTATTTTAACTACCTATGTAGGTATGGACTCTGAAAACTGAATTGAACTTTTTGAATAATTAATTATAGAAACCAATTCGATGGAGTTCAATATAATGTATATATACCTTTTAAATTTATTTTTACCAATTTCTTCTACTTCTTTAAAAATACCATCAAAATAGCGATAAATTTACTATGCTTTTTAATGACAAAAATATTTCCTTTAACGTCGAAAAGGTCGCGTTAGACATTATGTCTATTGTTACAAATACAAATTGTTAAACAATTGTTGTAAAATGCCATAATTGGATTAAAAACGTATGTCATTTCTTCCACTCGTAATAGGCTGCCAAATACCCTCCTAAAAATCCTTTAATACATCTGAACTGAAAACGAAAACCGTAAAACGGAAATTCGAAATTCAAAAGTTGCTTCCCCAAAGGGTTGCCATTATTAAAATTAAAATTAGATTATGTTTCTGGTTGCTTGGAGGTAATTATGTAGGAAGATGATTCAGTGAACAATATAATTCGATAGCTACTCAAAAATTTATGCGTGATCTCGGCGAAACAGTTTTTGTATGTTTTTGATTGCAGTTTAGGCCCTATGATAATTACTTTTGGGATGGGGTTGTTGGGATCTTGTACAGGAGGTTCATTTTCGTCTGAATTAAATTGTATCTGCTATTTTTTGGAAGAAAATGCTTTGTACCTACTCTAGAAGTCTCTCAACTGTAGAATATCATCTCCAAGATGTATTGACCTTCTCTTGGTCTCTCACTGTGACTTCGCAAATATGACGACTGAAAAATATGTAGCCAGGAGTCCCTATCCAGGATCTTACGGAAGGAGCACATTAAAACACGTCCGGCACTTTTGACATTTATTGACAGAGGAAGATTATAAGCTACCCTACAAACCCAATACTAAAACTACCGACATATGTCACACCCTCACCCTTAATTAACACTAAGTATGATTTTTATATTAATAATTACATTTTTTTTTTACTTAAGTACTAGTAACTTATTCTAATTAATCTATATCAAAACCATAACGCATAACAGGTTTTCTTGCCCGGTTAGTAGCTTCCGGACGGCTCACCGGCGGTAAAACGTTAGGGTTGTCGATGGTACTATTTTCCAATTCTTCCCTGGGATTCACAACTTTTGAAATTACCGGTGTTTCCTTTGCGCTCGACTCCTGTACCTCTGATACTATGGTATTATCCGTATTTACCCTTTCCGCTACGGATTCTAAACTTTTAATGTTTTTATTCGGTGACCCTGCTTCGGAATCATCTGTTACATCAAAACAACTGCTACGCCTTTTTTTAAGCTGATCTATGTGTCTTTTTAACGGTGGACCACACTCCCTATTTACAATATAATTGCGTGACCCTAACTTATCCCTGACTATACCACCAATCCACTTTCCCCCAGAATAATCTCGAGCCCATACTGTATCGCCTACCTCCACCCTCCTATCAGTTCCGCCCGCATTATGAATTTGACGATTTTGAGCGATTTGTACTTTAGTTTCTATCTGCCTATCTTCCGTTAGTAAGTCTAACCTCGAACGAAGACTACGGCGCTGTAAGATCATCGCTGGTGACATACCTGTAGTACTATGCTCCACGTTCCTGTACATCAGTAGGTAAGTTTGCAAAGCGGTGTCTAACTCAATACCATCTCTCAATGATTTCCTAATCGCACGCTTACATAACTTTACTGCGTTCTCCGCAGCGCCATTGGATGAGGGGTGATAAGCTGCCGTAAACGTTACTTTGACGCCATTGTTTGTCATGAATTCTTTATATTCTCGACTGGAAAATGGTGGACCGTTATCCGATACAATTTCTTTGGGAAGTCCAAAACGTGCAAATGTTTCCCTTAATACCTTTATTACTGCACTCGCTGTTGTCCTATGCATGGGAAATACTTCCAACCATTTGGAGGTTGAATCTATTATAACTAGAAATGTTTTCCCTTGGAAGGGGCCCAGGAAATCTACATGCAGGCGTGACCATGGCTCCTTGATATATGGCCAGGGCTGCGGAGGTGCATGTGGTGGGGCGCCCCCTCTAAAGCGCACGTACTGCAGCTTTTACACACCTGTTCGATATCCAGGTCTATGCCCGGCCACCATACAATACTACGCGCTAAACTCTTCATTTTGACTATTCCTAAATGGCCAGTGTGAAATTCTTTGAGTAGCTGCTCACGCAGAGTGCCCGGAACGACTAACCTATAGCCCCAGATTATACAGCCCCTATCTAAGTATAATTCATTACGCCGCACAAAAAATGGTTTCAAATATTCATCTTTACATTCGTTTGGCCAACCCGTATTAATAAAATTTATCACTTTCTGTAAGATATCGTCTTTAACAATTCTATCTTGTACAATTTTTCTGGTAATCGGTAAAAAATTTTGGATGAAATTTAAATATGTAATTTCTTTGTTTTCCTTTTTAATTTTATCTAACGGTAACCTAGATAAGGCATCGGCCGCATTGTTTTCACTTCGTACATACTCTATTTTATAATCATATCCAGACAAGATGACTGCCCAGCGTTGCATTCTACTAGCAGCCATTACGGGTATCCCCGTCTTGTCCCCAAAAATACTAACCAGTGGTTTGTGATCTGTCCTAAGTATAAATTTTCGACCATATAGATACTGATGGAACTTACGTACTCCATAAATTATAGCTAAACCCTCCCGTTCTATTTGCGAATATGACTTTTCCGCTGCGTTCAGTACTCGCGAAGCATACGCAATGGGGCGCTCGCCGCCCTCGGGCATGAGGTGCGAGATGACCGCGCCGACGCCCGCGCCGCTCGCGTCTGTCGTCAGGACGAGTGGCAGCTCGCCCGAGTAATGCGCTAGTACTTCGCTGGATATTAACATCGACTTAACTTTATTAAAAGCTTGCATACAACTGTCATTCCATTCGTATTTAACTTCCTTTCTTAACAATTTATACAATGGTCCTAAGATTGTGCTTAAATTCGGTATAAATTTAGCATAATACATGACGAGACCTAAAAATGACCGTAATTCTGAAATATTGGTCGGAGCTGGCGCATTTTTAATAGCTTCTATCTTACTTGGGCATGTGTGTACTCCGTGTTTACTTATAACAAAACCTAAGTACGTAACCGAATCAGCAAAAAAAGTACACTTTTCTTTCCTTATTTTTAAACCGTATTTCTGCAATCTTCTAAACACTTCATGTAGTGTGAGTAAATGGGACTTATTATCCTCCCCCGTTATTATTAAATCGTCTAAAAAAATACCTACCCTGGGTAAATCAGCAAATAATTGTTCTATTTTCCGTTGAAAAATACCCGGGCTCGATGCTAACCCATATATGAGACGATTATACATAAATAAGCCCTTGTGTGTGTTAATAACAGTATATTTTTTTGATTCGTCTAACTCGAATTGAGCGTACGCTTGTGACAAATCTAATTTCGTAAATTTCTCTCCTCCGTGTAATTTAGTAAGTAGGTCTTCTACTCTGGGCAAAGGATAGTGGTCCACCTCTAAACACTTATTCAATGTCAATTTAAAATCGGCACATACCCGTATAGTGCCGTCTTTCTTCATAACTGGCACAATAGGCGTAGCCCAATCCGAGGTGGTAACCGGTGAGATTATACCATCTTTGATCATCTGGTCCAGCGTGCGCTCGACGGGCTCGCGCAGCGCGTAGGCCAGGGGTCGAGCGCGCAGAAACACCGGCCGTGCGCCCGGCCGCAGCTGGAACCCCACCGTCCCACCGGTGAACCGTCCCAACTTATCCTCGAATACTTCACAATATCTGGAACTGAATTCCTCCATATTAAATTGGTACCTTAACTGACCTAACTTATAACATGTATAGTTTTCCAATGGAATTGTAATCTTTAATTCTTCTAACCAATTTCTACCTAACAGGCAAGTCTTTCCACTTTTGACTACAAACAATGTTAACCTTTTACTAATATCGTTACATTTCACAAGCGGATCAAATTTACCCACCGGGGCAACCCTCTCGCCGGTATAATAGCGTAATACTAAATTGCTAGGTTTTAACACGTGTTTCCCGAAATACTTGTTATAAGAATCGAGACTAATACAGGAAATCGCACTGCCAGTGTCTATTTCCATTTTTAATTTTACCTCCTCAATCATAAGATCTATGGTGTATGGCTTAAAGTATTCTAGCTGAGCGTCTAGTGAATAATGATTTACCTCTTCAGATTCGTCACTGTTTTCGCTGTCTCGTTGAACTCCATACAAAACCTGTTGTTCGTTTAGATTGTAAAACGATGATGTCCCTCGCATGTTTGGGCACATTTTCTTTAAGTGCCCTTCTTTATTGCAAACACGACAGACGTACGTTTTGAATTTGCATATCCTCGATTCGTGTTTCCCGCCACATACTGTGCATGAACTTTTCTCGTTATAACTTCTGTAACTCGACGAATACGTTTTGCGCATATTGGAACTATCACCGCTACCCGCTCCTCTTGTGCCACTTAGGCCAGCCCGATCGGTCCCCGCCGCCGGTGAGTCACGCACGGCCCTCGCGCCGCCGCCCCGCTCGCCCCGGCCTTTGCCCCGTCGACTCGCCCGCAGCTGATGCACTGCGCTCGAACTAACACTACTCAACGGCCCACTGCCATCCGCTCGATGCCGGGTACAATCTTCGACTAGTGCCGCGTTCGTCGCTGCAGCTTCCATTGAAACCGCAATTTTATATGCTCTGTCAAATGTAATTGTGTCATCCTCTGTAAAAAGCTTCTGTCGGATATCATCATCGATTAAACCGCACACGAATTGATCCCTCAGGTTCTCTTTTAAAGATTCCGCTGCAAATCCACAGTCTTTACTCATTTTTTTTAACTCGGCAACATATGTAGCTATATTTTCATCCGCCTTTTGAATACGTTGTCTCAATTTAAAACGTTCAGCTAACATACTCGGCTTTGGATTTAAATGTCCTTTCATTAAATTAACTAATTCCGTAAAAGTCTTTTTGGCGGGTTTCACTGGTGTGCACAAATTTACCATTAGATCGTATGCTTCATTCCCCATAACAGTAATTAATGTAGCCACTTGTAGTTCTATTTTCACTGAATTTGCCGCAAAATATTGTTCCAAGCGATCCACGTAGGTCTCCCAATTGTCCTTGTCAAGGTCAAACGGTCCAATCTTGCCGACCGACATCTTCGATTATTCTTGCGTAAATCAATAAACTTCATATACCACACGCGTACTGGGTTACTTTGAATCGTCGCCACTGAAAAATATGTAGCCAGGAGTCCCTATCCAGGATCTTACGGAAGGAGCACATTAAAACACGTCCGGCACTTTTGACATTTATTGACAGAGGAAGATTATAAGCTACCCTACAAACCCAATACTAAAACTACCGACATATGTCACAACGACCATCAGGTGACCAAACACAGGCTTAAATTTCCTTTCAAAGAAGAATTGAAAATTATCTAAGTTGTACTGTCTGATTTCTCCCGGCTAACATGTATTTGAGAATTAAATTAATATTGAGAAATGCAGAAACTGGTTAATGTGAGGATTAGCATGATTTTTTAAAACATGTATTCAACCGACATGTGACAAGTTTTTTAACCGCAAAAGTCTGTCAAAGAAAGTTCCCACTCTACTTAAGAGCAGGGATTAAAATACAATAAAGACAATTTAAGTTTCGATTTCGCATTTGGTTTGTCGTGTATAATGCACGTCGTGCAAAATAACAGGCCCTTGATTCTACTAATTACAAACGTATATATCGTGCCAGTTATGTCTCAAAAGCCAAAGAAATTGTAATAAAGCATATAAATCTTACAGAGATCTTATCGCTTCAGTTCAATATCTTTGGTTCTTGAGACACGATATTTACGTTTGTAATTAGTAGAATTGGGCCCCAGATCTTCAAACATTTGAAATATCAGAAATGTCTTTTCGCACCACCCTGTATAACCCGTTATTGTTATTGTGATTAAGGGTTGGCGACGCGAGCACTGTGACGTCCTGTACATAAGTTATGATATTACTTACAACTTGCCACTTGTAACAGGTAGGGTTACAAATTAGAACCTCTCAAATTGGCACGGTTTTGATGGCACTCGGGTGTGCCCTAGCGTCGTTGTTTGCCACTTCCTAATTATATGTACAGTATACGACATTGATATGAACAGACAGATGCAGAAAACCTGACCCCCTAAGATTTCTTCTTTATTTATTTACTAGCTTTGGCCCGCGGCTTCGCCCGCGTGAATTTCTCTTTCCACGGAAACAGTGCTTTTTCCTGGGATGAAAGGTACCCTATGTCCTTCTCCGTACTTCCAGCTATGTGTATGCGAATTTTCAGGAAGATTGGTTCAGTAGATAAATCGTCAAGAGGTAACAAACAAACAAACATACTCATTCTTCGATTTCTTCTTCATTTCTTTAAAATTAGGAATTCACTGCACTGACAGTTGCCCAAGGCGTGCAGTGAGCTAAAGTTACATTATAGCTAAAGTTACATTAAATTTATAAATAATGTCACAAACATCTACAAATCGTCTTAAATTAGTATTAAAAATATCAACTTATAGTGATCGTCTAACCAGGGCGTTGAGTAGAGATACAGCTAGATTAGTGGGTGCGTCTGCGTACCGCGCTGTGTGAGAGCGTGTCTCCGCCGCCAAGAACAGCGGACGATACCGCAACTGCCTGTACTTAAGGGACATAAAACTTATTCTAGACAGCGCTAACGGATTGTGAAGATAAATAAATATATACGGACAAATCACACAGATTGAGTTGTATAGATAAACAACCAAAACCCAGGCTAATGTGAAATAGAGATTGCTTTACTAGGGTCGGATGACATCGACATCATACGAGGTGTTTAGACGCCCAAGCGCAGCGAGGGCGGCTATAATCCGAGTATGAATTGATGTCATTCACCCGGAGTAAGCACTCTACTTTTCATTTCGCATATAAGGAAAGTAAACAAAAAACACAATAAAATAGTCTTATGACAATAAACCCGAGATTTTGGATTTCGATAAGTACAGCTTATGAAATAAAATTCCATTGTCTTTTTTTAATTTTGAACATGGAATCATCAATCACCAGCCGGTCTGGAACGAGTCATCGTCACCGTTTCCACGTTCTAGGATCTACACACAGTCGTAATATAGCAATCGACAAAAAAATATATAAAAGCAGAAAAAATCTACATCAAAAAGATATTAAGAAAACCATAAAAATTAAAAAAGCCCCGGTTTATAAGAAAATTTTCAATTTCTACACGCAAATGTGTAAATAACATCAAAATTTTCCCCGCGAATATTTTTTAATTTTCCTGTCCTCCTAATTTCTATTTACGACACGGCCGCATTTTTTTTTACTTTCTTAAGTTTTCCCCCGATTATAAGGGGAAATTATGAAATTAAATTACCTTCGGGGCGCTACACTAGCGCCATCTAATCGGCATTCTATGGTCTCTATGAAATCACATTAGGGCTCAGTGTATACGCCTCAGGGCCTCCCATGAGACTAGGATCTAAATACTCGTTTACTAGATACGACAATAGGGGACCGGACTACTTTTTTTATGATGCTTCTTTGAAATATCACTTACTAATAGAATCATTCGTAAAAGAATCTTTTCCACAACCAAAGTATTTCCCAAGATATAGCAAAAAAACATTCACATTTTTAAGTTTAAATATCTGGGACACTGGGTCACTGAGTCGCTCACAGATGATCTAGATATAGAACGGGAGCGGAGAGCCTTGTGTGTTAGGGCTAATATGATAGCCCGAAGGTTTGCCCGCTGTACAAAGCAGGTAAAAGTTACGCTTTTCAAAGCATTTTGTAACTCTCTGTACACGTGCAGCCTTTGGACAGATTATACCCAAACAGCATACAAGGCTCTGCGCTCTCAGTACAACAATGCTTTTAAAGTATTGATGGGACTGCGCCGTCCTTGTAGTGCCTCGGGGATGCTGGCTAAAGCTGATGTTGACAGTCTGTCAGCTATCATAAGAAAGCGTACAGCATCCCTGATTCACCGAGTGCGGTGTAGTCCCAACAGTTTGGTTAAAACGGTTGCGGCTAGGCTGGACGCGGACAGTGCTGTCATGCAGCACTGGACTCTCGTCCACCTAGTCAAAGACACCAAACCTTCAACAAATTTTGATGTAGATAAAATACTAACATAGTTATAAGTTTTCTTTGTTACTAACACTATGGGTTCTGCCTGAAATAAAAGAATTTTATTTATATTTTTATTTTTTAAGCGATGTTTGGACGATACCAAAATGCCCCTAACTAATCGTACATTCATATGACGTCACGCGTAGAAAATTGACTTTCCCTAAAAGTTTGAACTCTAATAAATTAGCTCTGGAGTAAACTCGTGCTGAAAAGTCGCAAAATGTGTTTAATTATGTGTATTCTATCATAAAATTACATATTTTGAACAATTCTCATATATTGTATCAGCTTTCAAAATTCCTCTTAGCCCAACTTATGTACGTTATTGGAGACATAAAGTATTTGAAATCCGTCTAGACCAACCAGGGGTGGAACAAACAGTCGGGAAGGTTTTATTTCGGTCACTGGCGTGACTCATTTGCATGTGTTAACATTAAATCATAACATAATAGTCATTCACATTTAAAACAAAACGGTCGTTACAAAAATTAGATAAAATAAAATACAATTTGAAATTCTATGTTTTGATATTTTTTAAATGTACAATTTTCGTTCGCAGTCCGTTCCGTAAAATCTACATCCTGGCCACCTCAGTCTGCGTACGTTTTGGCAGATTAAAAATGTAATTAATTTTTTATGACGCCCTCTATTGGCCGAGGCGCACGTTACTTTCGGCCAGTACGCACCCCGGGCTACCCTCAGATTGTTTACAATCACTAAGCCTACATTTGCTCGGTCTTAGCTCCCCTGATTAGCAATAACATTGGTAGTTTACTCCCTCTTGGCTATATAAATTAAAGACATACTATAACTAGGTTATTTTTACTGTTGTTTTACACGATTGTTCAAGAATTTGTGTACTCTTAAGTTTGAGATGATATTCATAATTTTGTATGTATGTCGGACAGATTTATCAAAATATTAATCAAAATATACAAAATTCTACCGTTACTGACAGACAACGCACAGCCAAAACTTCTTAGGGAGTGTAGGGGGCACTAAGAGGGCATTCCCCAAAATTCCTAGGGGAACAAAGTCCCAGGCCCATCCTAGTATATTTTATATGAAGAGGACGCCGCCGGCTCACTGAGAAATCAACGCAACCACTGAACAGTGAACGTAGAAACTTAAAATTTTATTTGATTCTATAAGTATACAGATATACTTAGTATCTAATTTATAGCTTAAGATGGCACTAATTAGGAATTTTGGAAATTCCACTCCTAAGTGTAAAACGACATTTACGCGGGAAAAGCAAAAGCTAGTTTTTTTTTATATATATAATTTTCATAGTTTTTAGGTTATTTGTGTCTGTTATTTGTGTTTGCGCTCATTCCACAAGTTTCAAAGCCGGCTGTACTGGAATCGTTCACAGAGATCTTTCCACTTCCACCCTTTACACCCATTTTTCTATCGATGTCACAATTAATCAACGAATTTTAAACTTTTAGATTAATAGGTACTGATTGTGCAAAGTTGTCAAGTATATCAATCAAATGGGCATTGAATGGATTAAAACCAGTAACCCGTTTAAAATAAAAAGTCACCGCGGCAAAGGGCATACCGCTGTAAGCAATGAAAAGTCGGATAGTGCACGAGCATAATCAGATCGAGGGGACAAGTGGAAATTGAATTAGGGAAGACTTGACCCACAAGAGATGAAATCGTAAACCAACAACCCAAATTTGAACTCTAAAGTGAAATCAATAGAGATGCAAACGGTGAAAACGATGAAGAAATAGTTGAAGATAACGATGTCGCAGTAAAAGATAGTTTGATGCCTTTAGCAGAGAGTTTGAATTCGGTTGTGATGGATAATTTTGGGGTGACCAGTAACATCATGCTTGTTTGTTTCTAATAGCAAAAAAACTAACAGATGCAGGCATTTCACGGGTATAATAATGTACTTATCCGGATTTAAATGGCCCCTTTTGAAGTTGCACTCTGGCGAAGCACCTTCTACAGTCAGGTGTCACTTTTTATTAGGCCTCTGGAATTGGCTTATAATTTTTTGCCAATGGTTTTAACGTAATGGTCTATATAAGGATTGAATCGTTGGGATGTGATAATTTCAAGCTAGTTAGTAGTTTTATGGGATTTTGGTCGACTATTAGATTAAATTGTAGGATGATCTAAATTGGTACAGAATACAATTTAGAACAAGTGGCAAGTAGATTGCTTGTTTTGGAGTTTTAGAATATATGAATTGATAAATATTTGCGGCGAGGGCAAATAATGCATAGATTATATTCATTTATTAAATTCTAAGGCAAATAACAATTTGTAGGTTTCACGTGTTTAACTGTCTATCTTTGTCATAAATCTCCTATTTATCATAATAAAGCAGATTTAAACACTTTCTTGCAGAAGCTACGTGATAAAATAACTGATTATCCTACCTATCCATACTATATCTAACTAAAACCTATTATCTATTCATATTTGAATCGACACAAACTACAGCATCAAATGCATCATTGGTAAACTAACAGAACATGTTAAGTCGACTAAGAAAAATTAATTCTATCAAACAATAGTTAACAATAGTCCTAATCCACGGGCACTCATGATCCTATGCGATATAGCATAACATCATCGATTGCACACCCCTAAATTTTTGCTACGAACAATTCACAGTCAATTTTTTACATTAAGACTTATTTCGTAAACTTTAAGGTTCAAATTCACATGTTGTAATATTTGCCAGTTATGAATTAGGGTTGGCAATTTTGAAGCTAGCGAAAGGATAGTATTTTACGTGTTAAAATACTTCACTTAGTACTGCAATATTAAGGTTTAAAATAGCGTATTTAATTTAAGTTGCAAACCAAGTTTGTAGATATGGAAAATTTCGGGTTAGCTAAGCATTTCACTTTCGAAGTTGTCACTGTTTCTTTATGCTCTGATTATATAAGGTTTAATTTCGCGTGTTGTTTTTTATGCGAGTTTCCAAATAGGGTTGTCGATAAAAGAATTTCGGTTGGGGTAAGTGCATGGGCGTAATATTGTTGGTTGAGACTAATTTTATAGTTATTTCGGAACCATTTGGGGACTACTGGTTGGGGGCATTTTTTGCTAATCATTATTTGTTGTTGATGTAGTTGATTATTGATTGTTTCGTTGGCCTTTTCGACGGGGGCAAAAAGTCCAATGTGGGGTTCAGTATGTTAGTTATATTTTTTTTTTACCAGTAAGAAGTATTATATTTTTTTATATACAGACAAAACTTGGAAAAACATATATCTATTTTGAGAACTAGGAACTAGATTTTTTAAAAGTTTGATTACAGAGTCAGTACAAAATTCTTTGATCTAATATTGTCAAAGACGAACTTGGACTCAAACCGCTTTCATTGGGAGATCTATGGGATAGACCTATAGTGTGCTTCTTGTGGTCTGGTACTTTTAAAATACAACTCCAAATGACGTCACACGCATTAGTGTCCTAAAATATATTAAGGTATCAAGGATCAATATGATTATTCCCGATATTCTTCCTCTGTTCACTCGGATCAGTCGAGATCCACATGTGGAAGGGATAAAAACGATGTAACTGCTGGATATACTGTTTCTTTTCATATAGTTGCCGGAACCGTTTAAGGCGCAACCGCACTGATCGACGTCGGCGCGCCGATACTTTGCAAATGGAGTTGGCAGGGAGTTAGCGCATTCGATTAGCGGCCTTATTCCAAAAGTTCGTTGAACGCGTCGATCAGTTTGGTTGCATCCGTTGCATTCTCGTTGCATTCAATTGCTGCGTTGCATTCAGTTGCGTTACATTCATGCAATCGTTGCATTTTCCTACATGTTATGAGTATGCAACAATCATCCCACATAGGATTTTTTAAAATATATAGTACTAGTTCCACTGCTGGGCAAAAGCCACTCACTTATCTCTTCAACTACCTCATATACCTAACTACCATATTTTAAAAGGAAAAAATATGATGCAAAATTTGATTATACACAAACAGGCACAGAATCCAAACAAAAGCTTGTAAAACACTAACAAAAGGTCAACAGCTTACAAAATTGCTTCCAAAAATAAGCCCGCCAAGTAAAGCCAGGAGGAATTTAATCTAGCATAGTGTTTACAGTATTTACGTGGAGAAGCACCGGCCCATCGGGACGCTGCAGACGACTGGAATTAAATGTCCGAACAAAACAAAATGGCGAGATTGCGGCCACACGAAATGGCGGATGATCGAAAAATCTTTGTGGCGGAATAATTGTGGTATATGCTTTATTTCCATGGTATATACCATTGATGGAAATAAATCTCCATTCCATCAGAGAGCCCACTATTCAACTAAGCGTGGCCTTCGAGTCTCACGACTCTTGGCTCTGTCTACCCCATAAGGGATAAAGACGTGATTCTATGTATGAATGTATGGAACTAATACCGTAACGTATTACAAATACATATTCTAGTTTATTATAAGAAAACATTTTTTTTACAGAAAAGGATTAGTTATTTATTTCAATTAAACTAATATAAATAAGTACTGGTTACTGATTACCATCTTAACCTGACCAGTGACAAAAAAAAACAGTGATCGACTTTTGCAAGTCTTGCAAAAAATGAGAAAATGGTATTTTTTCTAAGTCTATATTTTAAACTTAAAATCAGCTTCATAGTCGCTAGCGCGCACATTTGTACCACAGATAAACTAGAATTTGTCAAGAGTTCAGGCCCTCTGAAATATAAAGTCGTGGCTGTATTCTTTGAAATTTAAATAACACCATTTTGTGGATTGGACACTTCGGGCACCAAGATGGATGAACCGTCCGCCATGACAGCTGGCCTTATAAATATATACCTACTTGCCGGAAATTTCCCGAAAAATGAGAATCAACTTGCTTAATGAAAGTGGTTAGGAGTTAATTGTTATTGGTTTGTTAATTGTATTCATAATAATAAAATGCCGACAGTGACTCTATTGTCCTTTTAATTTTGTAAAAAATGTCTGTCAAAGATTAGGTATGTGATTTTTAATACTTTGAAACCAAAAAACAACAAGAATAACTAAAATGAAAACGTTATTATTTATTGTTACCTATGCGACTTACAAAAACATATCAAAAACGTGACATACTGAATATTCAACGGGTCACTCACGTGCTGCACTATGTCAGCAATTCCCGATATAGTGCAACAGAGTGACCTGTTGAAATATTCAGTATGGCAAACTTAACTTACAAGATTTGATAATCGACAGAGAAACACGTAGACCCTAAAACTAATACCAGGACTACCATGAACTCTTATTGCGATTCAGTTTAGGACCTAAATTGAACTGGGGCCCTATTTTTGAAAGCGTGACATACCAACGAAAATTAATCCATACTAATATTATAAATGCGAAAGTTTGGATGTGAGTTTGTGAGTTTGTGAGGATGTTTGTTACTTAATCACGCAAAATCTACTGGACGGATTTCGATGAAATTTGGTACAGAGGTAGATAATGACCTGGAATAGCACATAGGCTATTTATCCCGGGAAAAAGCACTGTTCCCGTGGGAAATTCACGCGGGCGAAGCCGCGGGCAAAAGCTAGTATACTATAATGTCGCGCTTAATATGAGCCGAAATTGTGTCTCGCATTATTTTCATAGGTGCTTCTAACAAAATTGTTAGACGAGTTATTTCAAAAATATACAGAATAATTGATGTATAATGAAAAATCGTGCGATCAAGTATTCTGTATATTTTTGTAATTACTCTCACAATTTTGTAAAATAGGGCCCCAGTTCAAATTAGGTCCTAAACTGGATCGCATTAAGAGTTCATGGTAGGCCTGATCTCTTCATCAACTTCATATAATAAAACTATAACTGGTCTGTGTTTGTACATAGAAGATTTCAAGAAAAAAATTATGAGGGATCTTCATGGTGCCAATAGAAGCCAAAACCATATTTGTGGAATTTTTGTCTGTCTTTCTGTCTGTATTTTTGTAAGCGCATCACGCAAAATCTACTGGACTAAATTTAATGCGGTTTTCACTGTTGTATTATAGAAGGTCTAACTTAAAATATGGCGTAGGTTTCATCTTGATTCGTTGCTTAGAAACCGAGATACGCGCGGACGAAGTCGCGGCCACAGGCTAGTCTACAACATTCCGAAAATAGCACAATTCCTACCTGCGAAACAAATGACGCAGAACACTTGCAAATCTTTGCAGGCAGTTTAACCAATCAAAAATTCTCGCTCGCTCATTCCAACAGTAAATATATTGTCCAATCTTCAGCGTGAAGTTTATCCTTATCTCACCCTCTCAGTGATTTTCTTCTTAATAATTTATTTATAGTATTAAGCCGTCTTGCCGGCGCCTCGTTAGGATCCTCCTGCTCACTTTAGCCAGGACCCCTGGAGAACGGTGGAACTGACAACTTTGACGGTGCAGACATGGTTTTACTTCTACGTTAGTTATCATATTAGTAACTAGAATAGGATGTATGGATATAGTGTGAAAATATGTTTAGTTTCAAAATGTTGCTGTAACAATAGTCGTCCTTTTGTCTGGCAGCCATCATAGTGAAATGGTTTTGTGGTGTATGTATGCTTGAGCAAAACGAACTCCCGCGCGGTTCTGGAGGTCCGTTTGTTCATAGAGCTACAAGAGCAAGCAAAAAAAATAATTAAAGATTTTTTTTCTATGTCTATGGTGTTGCTCTTAATTTACGTCATCTTACTTTAATTGAGAGAATATGTAAGATTGTGTGGAGAAAAAAAATCTTTTATCACTCTCTCTTGATACGTCCGTCACGTGTGTTTACCACCCTTCCAAAGCGCAAGTGAAGAAGAAGGCACAACAAACTTCACTGCAGACTTATCATTGGGGTTTGAGGTTGAGACTAATAAACACGTATAACTATGTGCATCAATGTACATTATTATGTCATCGGTTTAATAAAGTGGTATGTTATCTATTTACTCAAATGTCGTAAATGATCACAACGAGAATGGGACCGCTGACCGTGCAATAAACGTAGGAAGAAAGCACACTTACATACAACAATTTACACATACAACTTAATGCACTAAGCATAGAATAACTTTAACTTAATTCTTACTTTCTGATTGTAACGTCAAGCTGCCTAAAGACATCTTGGCGTCTTAACGACTATCATCTGTCATAACAGCTCGTATTTCCAAGAAGCTCGTACAACCATGTCACAAGCGGTGACCAATCCAAGTCACCACCACGCTCTGAGTTACTTAACCTGTATGAGCGCTTCAAATACACATAAAACACTACAGCTATCAAGCATGTCAAGTTCAAATAAAAAACCATAAATGTAACATAGAGTGTTCGTCATTTATTTAAATGCGTATCATGCGTGTATCCTTCACCCGCCATTTTTTCACAACTCCCAAAGGATCATGAATATTTTTTTCCCTACAAAGACATAATTAAACCCCGAGGATAACAATTCGGTTATACTTATATTCTATTCTCTTTTGAAATTTTAACACACGCTCCCCTGCACCGTTTACATTTTAGCTTCATATTCTATAATTTTAGTTTCAATGTTGCTAAGTGCCCTATGAATAGTGTCCAATTTGAAGGAGTCTACTACGAATAAAGGTATTCCAATGAGCTAACAACAAAATGGATTAGCTATGATCCAGTCCAGTAAAAAAAATCAATTCTAATTATCAGTAAATTGAAGTAGAGTGTATAAACTGCACCATGTGTCAAATCCGAGAAAGCATTTTGAATTGTATGAAAAATGTAGATACAGTTTAAGTAAATTACATTATGTATATAGGTATTGTTACTATAAGAATTTGTGAGTACATATTCACAAGGTAATCAGTAGGTTATGCAAAACGACGAAAATTAAATTATCATTATTATAAAGTTAGTATTCATGTAGGCCGGCTTTTTTCCCCCCATTGTCGCTCAGCTTTTCTTCGGATTATTCTTCCAAAGTATTTTGGATTTATTAAGTTGAAAAAAAGTCGAGCGCCCTAGATATCTTTGGAGATACACTGTGGAGGCTGATCTGCGTGAGCTGAGAGCGGATAACTGGCGAGCCACGGTGAATAGAAGTATATGGCGCTCTCTTGTTTCAGAGGCCAAGAACCACTTTGGGGTCACTGAGCCAGCGGAGTAAGTAAGTTAAAAAAAAAACAAATAATAGGGATCCTTTGTTCTCTCTATCAACAACTCGATCTTTTCCAGGAGATGAGATCTCAAACGAACAAAATTTAGCCATTTTACTAATGAGTCACATAAACACAAGAGAAATTCACTGAGAAGCAACACTCTATATTACTATTACTACTTGTTTCTTGGTCATCGTTAGGAACAGATTATAGGACGTCGGACATTCAATTACGTTCAATTTGCGTTAAAACTTCAGTTCAGCAAGAATGTCGCAAAGGAACGCCTAGGCGCCTACTAAATGACTATGTTATTATATAATACTAGCTTTTGCCCGCGGCTTCGCTCGCGTGAATTTCCCACGGAACCATGCTGTTCCCGGGATGAAAAGTATCCTATGTCCTTCTCAGTACTTCTGACTATGTGTATGCGGAATTACAGGAAGATTGGTTCAGTAGATAAAGCGTGAAGAGGTAAGAAATAAATAAACCAACAAACTCACTTTCGCATTTATAATATTAGTAAGGATTAGGATGAGGAATTTTTACAGTTTTTATCAGAGTAAAAGTATTTTAATAGCTCATTCTCTTGGAAAAATCTAACACCAGTGTTGCCACTCTACAAGAATGGAGAATAAAAAATCGTTACTTTTTATATCGTTATGGAAGCCACAACCATTCCCCTATATTTGTACAAAGATCATTATCCAATCCCGATATTTCTGCTCGATCGACAACACTTACCAAATTATAAAAACACTTGTATAAAACCGTATACACTTGAAAAACTATTGACGAAATTACTACAGACAAAGTCACCAGTTTTCACTGACCTTTGAAGACCTGGCGCTTGCTTCTAAATTGGAATAAAGGGGGAGGTCAAATATAGGTAGTTGGTTATGGTGGGTACAAATTCGTCGCGTGCCAAGCACGTGGCTTGCCCGTTTCTAGAAGTTTCCATCACAATAACTGTCACAGTGCTAATTGCTGACGGCTGAGGGTAACTCCATAGATTTGGGTTTGTGAATTAAGATAATGACGTTAAGTTTGACAGGTGAGGTAAACTACTTAATTGATATTAAAAACATTAATGTTGTATAATTAATATATAGGTATGATTTATATGAAAAACTGAAAACCCTTACATTTAAACCATATCAAAAACTAGCCTGCGATTTCGATCCGGTGGGAATTTCAGGAAATCCTCTTTTAGTGCTCCCCATAGGCATAGAAAAAAAATCATTATAAATATGATGATGAATATTATAAATGCGAAAGTGAGTTTGTTTGTTACCTCTTCACGCTTTATCTACTGAACCAATCTTCTTGAAATTTCGTATACACATAGCGGGAAGCACGGACAAGGACATAGGGTACCTTTCATCCCGGGAAAAAGCACTGTTCCCGTGAGAAATTCACACGGGCGAAGCCGCGGGCGAAAGTTAGTAGACATATAAACTTGATTGTCAAATGAAGCCCAAAAACGTTTATAATAGTGTGCTCCAAATTAATTTTTTTTTACAGATTGCATACAAATTCTCTGGAACCAAAACGCACCAAAAATGTCAAACTGACAAAAATGAGCTTCACCGAAGATATTACCTGTCCTTCACCAACATAGGCAAAGCAAAAACCATATCTGACATCCCGCTTCCTCAGCTGTCTGTGCCTCTAAGTAAAATAAAATAAAAAATCTAGCTCTATGGTTCTTACACTCCTTGGAACCTACATGCCAAAATTCAGCTTCCTAAGCCCAGTAGTTTTGGCTGTGCGTCTAGCTGTGCGTGCGTTGTCTGTCAATCACTCAGTCAGTCAGTAACGGATGAATTTTATACATATATTGATAAAATTATGAAGAAACAAAATGATTGTCAGCTTTTCAGATTTAATAAATTTTGTGAGGACACTCCTTGGAACCTACATGCCAAAATTCAGCTTCCTAAGCCCAGTAGTTTTGGCTGTGCGTCTAGCTGTGCGTGCGTTGTCTGTCAATCACTCAGTCAGTCAGTAACGGATGAATTTTATACATATATTGATGAAATTAAGAAGAAACAAAATGATTGTCAGCTTTTCAGATTTAATAAATTTTGTGAGGCATGAAACATGCGGCGACTTGGGGATTGGTACATTTATAGCTCAAAATCTGCTGGACCGATTTACATGAAATTTGGTACATGGGTAGAATATAGTCTAAAATAGCACATCGTCCCGAAATTCCCACGAAGCAGAGGCCATTGGCGCAGCAAGTTATAAATAACATAAAGTATTGCAATTTTAGGTTTTTATTTTTTAAGGACGGAAAAAGTCTTGGTTGCGAAACATCCGAGAGTGGACCGGGATAGCGAATGCTGCTGAGCTGTTCCGCAGAGCTAAGGACAAGAAGGACTTGAGCATGTTAATCGCTAACCTTCACTAGTTGGAGAGGCACCTTTAGAAGAAGATTGCAATTTTACAATAAAGTAAAATGGATTGATAACAATTGATAATAACAAAATGTTCTTCGCTCAGCACATGTCGTGGCGTGAACCACGACGCGACGCTGACACTTCCAGCGGTTTTGGTCGCGTCAGTTATTCAATTAGATACGTCATTGAATGTGGCTATCCAAACATATGAAGCGTCCAACGTCCTTAAATTACTTGCAAAAACTAAGCGCGTTTGCAACACATTCGATAAAGGGAAACGCAATATTTTAGTGCCAAATGACCCCACCCGGGGCCTAGGGCTGCGGTGCACATCAAACGGACGAGATGACGGGGTCTCTGGGGATCCGTGACGCGCGTACATTCGATTAAGCATTTTGATCCACATGTATCGAATTACTGCTCAACTCTTTATAGTGCGATAGTGAAAATATGGTTGGAAGATGGAACTTGAAGGCAAACTAAACCTTTATATTCTCAATAAATTTCAACTGCAGGTCTACTTTCTTATAATGGGTAATTAGTCGGTGGTTCCTGCTAACAACACGCGTGAGTATCAGTAATTATCACTCAAAGTCAAAGTCAATTATTTATATTTATATAGGCTTAAAAATAGCACTTATAAATCGTCACATTCTTGTTTTTTAGTTAGTTGACGTCATAAAATTACTTAAAGCTAAGGTTGCCACCGCCTCCAAAGCGCAAGTGGAGAAGAAGCGGCGCAACAAACTCCACTGCTGCATTTTCTCCAAAGACGTCACTTTACAACATATGTCACTATAACTGCATGGAGCTTACAATATTTGTCTGGTTCTTTCCATGTCAAGTGAGAAAGGGGCAAACCATATGATTGTTATGATTTAGTACCCTATAATCCTAACTAATCTTATAAATGAGAAAGTGAGTTTGTTTGTTTGTTACCTCTTCACGCTTCATTTACTAAACCAATCTTTCTGAAATTTTGGATACACATAGGTAGAAGTACGGAGAAAGACATAGGGTACCTTTCATCCCGGGAAAAAGCACTGTTCCCTTCCCGTGGAAAATTCACGCGGGCGAAGCCGCCGGCAAAAGCTAGTAAATCGATAATCATAATACATACGTATATATTATATAAAATACTTCGGTATTACTACTTGTACTATATGTATTATGTACTAAGTGACTAAAGGACGCTACTGGGCGTAGGAAGTTGTAATATGGCATGTAGGTAAGATCCTCATGGATTTTCGTTTTATTAAACACCTGTCTTACTATAAAACGATGTTAAAATGTTAAAATACTTGTTAAAAACATTAACCCTTACAATTAAAATACACGTACTTTAATGACATTTTCTAGTTGTCAGTATCTTTTTCTTATTAATGGGTAATGTGTTTAGCAAGTATTTAACTTTAGAACATAACTTACTTAACTAACTTAACTATAACTTTATTTATTTCCATTAATTTTTTTATGTGACATTTTGGAGAGTGAATTTAAAAATTTATATTTTAATTGTATTTTTTGCACGTCTGCTTGCAGACTGAAGACATGAAACTATTATTCTGTATCATCTTTTGTACTGTTTTCTGGCAAATAAACATTACCTGTCTTACTATAAAACGATGTCTAAAGTTAAATACTTGCTAAACACATTACCCGTTCATAGGAAAAAGATACTGACAACTAGAAAATGTTATTAAAGCACGTGTATTTTAATTGTAAGGGTAATGTGTTTAACAAGTATTTAACTTTAGACATCGTTTTGTAGTAAGACAGTGAGATGATTTCTCGAAAATCCCACCGTAACTATATCCCGGGTGCATGCTAGTATTAGTATTATAGACCAAGCCAGGAGGATCACATGTATTCCTTGACATCCCTTTCCACTATAAAAATGTTACAAAGTGAATTAGATACATGTACAAATAGTGCACTAAAATAATTTGGTAAGCACGTGCAAGCCACGCGCCGGACAATCGTTGGAGTGAGACGTTTGAACTTGTCCCAAATATAATTACAACGACGTCGGGACATGTCGGAATTAGTGTTTTCAAAAAATACGTTAAATTGTTCGTGGTATTTTTTTTTGTTTTAACGGAGAAAGGTTCCTTCTCAGTATTTCTAACTATGTGTATACGAAATTTCTGGAAGACTGGTTTAGTAGATAAAGAGTAAAGGGGTAACAAACAAACTCATTTTCGCATGTATAATATTAGTCGGAATCGAGATTTATTCCAATACCATGACCGAATACTACTGGTATTAATGAATAGGATAATATAAAAATTCTCTTGACGACTCCGCTACTGTATGTCAAAGTATGAAATGCCGATGTACGTTAGTTTACGAGTGTCCAATATCGAAGTATGCGAGTACGATGTACATTAGTTCTAAAACAAGCTAATTATTTAAAAATAAAAAACACGACTGACAACTTACATAGCCTATGTCACTTGGAAGAATGCAAGGAATCTAACAATACCTCTCACATCAAAATCTGTTAAGCCGTTCAGGACTTATGGTGGAATAAAGAAACTTACATACATACTTACATACATGAACCCTGAAAACATAACACTCCCTTTTTGGTCAGTCGTGTAAAAAAAAATCTACAGTATCCTAGTACTATGTATTCCACATTATTTTTGTTATAAGGTTGCATAGATGAAATTGCATATTGCGATAAAGCCGCCTTTTGCACATCATGTGTGTTTAGGTATGTGTTTTTGAAATTCAATTTTGTTTTTTAATAAAGGATTACCTATCTATTTATTATGAAGGCAAACAGGCATGCTGTTTGCCTTCTGTATGAAATGGTAAGTCCTGAACTTCGAGCAACAAGGACTTTCGTGTGCGGAACGGTACGTGTTGCTCTATTATTTCAATTTCTTAGTACTCAATTCTATTTGGAGCTTACATTTTTATTTCTTTATTTCCAAGTTGACGGTTACGACAAACCTTATCCGGGCGGAAACCAAAGACAATTTTCCTCTATTTGCGGTTGCCGCCACGTGTACGGTCCGTGTCTATTGCGCTTCGGTATTTTATTATGTCACTATTTCTAGGATAACATTTGGTAAAGTTGGGAATTTTAAATATAATTTTATATGTATTTTTCCGCACAAGAAGACGACTGATAATGATGAAAAAAGAGAACAGCATTACAGGGAAGCTAAAAGTGTGATTAGTTAAAAAAGTAAAAAAAAACTTCACAGTTTTATATTTTTATAGATCTCAGGAAGTTTTCCAGTTTTAAATCAACAGAATAAATAATCTCATTCGTAGTCTGTACGCGTTTGTAAATATTTTTTGTAATAAAGTCGAAACATTTATTTCATATCGTTTCCATTTCAATAAAAAAAACTAATAAAACAGCCAGATAATTTATTTAATAAATCTACAAATTTTTTTTCATAATTTCGTTACATTTTCACGCACACAACACTGGCCACTAACACGCCGTTGAAAAGTAAAAAGCTTGTGAAATAGCCACAAACGGTCGTCATCCCCCGACACCCGATATCCACGTAATTAGCAGAGATCATAACCTCAGTAACGGGGCATGTCAAAACATCCCTTGTAATTACGACGGGGGCCGGCAGATGGCGCGTTTTTTAATTTTTCGATTTCGGACTAGCGTCCATTATGCATGACGCTTTTATCGCTCGCTGTGGTTCCTTCGGGACCAGGGAATGGAGGCTCAAGTCATAAGAGGTAGCGGAAGCGATTGCGAGGGTTATAAGAGACGGCAATGAAGATCAAGATTTCACGAGGCGAGTTTATTACGTGGTAAGTGTATGTGTATTTGAAAATTTAGTAAAATACACTACAACAAAATTTACCAAGTCCATAATTTTATTAGTTAATACTCTAATAATAAGATTTAAGAAAAGAACTTATATAGCAGACTTTTTTTATATATCGAATATTTAAAAAACTAATCTCAACAATAAAATTATTTTGTAAAAAAAGAGAATAGGTTGGAGCGAGACAGCCGACTCAACGATTTTTTTTAAAATCCAAAATAAGTACTCTTTTCTCTACATCATATTTTCATAAAGGCCATAGCTTTAATTCCACTATTTTAAGTAATAATATTAAATAATTATCATTTAATTTAATTTTAAATAAATAGATTAACTATGATGAGTATCAGTTATCATATAGTTTTCACGCTTGGTCTCATGCTTTGGACCACACAGAACCCTCGCACCCTTTTAGGGCTCGCAGTTGAGCGTGGAACCGCCGAGCGCAGGGCACGTTACACTCCATGTCACTTCACTCACTCTCTTCACTCACTCCCTTCACAGAATGCCGGCTGTTTTCGCTCACTGGTCTTCTGCCTCGTTTGTTGTATGCTGTTAATATGAAGGTGTAAATTTTCATTAAGTTTTCATAGTTATTTAATGTATTTTTTTTTATAACATAGGGCGGCAAACGAGCAAGCGGGTCACCTGATGGTAAACCGCTGAATGATCACCACTGCCCATAGACAACTGCAACACCAGGGGTATTACAAGAGTGTTACGGTTTTTTTGTTGAACTATGTGCCAAGTGCTCCGCTTTAGTGGGAATTTTGAGATAACTAGTACGTCCCAGGGCGTCGAGGTCAGGGAAGAGCACCACAAGACAAAATAAAATCTACTACGCACATGAAACTCCATCTGGCCCTAAAACAGGCACAGGATTGCACTGCCTGGAAGGCCTTAGCCACGAGAGCTGTAGCTACTGGTGGTCACGACCCTCAGTCATGAGGATACGATTAAGAAAAAGAAGTAAGTAACCTTTATCGGGCACCTTAGGTACCGCTGGAGCGATGAGGTTCTGAAAGACCTACGGAGCCTCAGAGCTGGTAACTGGCGAGAACTGGTGCAAGACCGCTAAAAATGGCGTCATCTCGTGTCGGAGGCCAAGATGTACCTCGAATCGCTGCGCCTAGTAAGTAAGTAATCTTTGTGCTACTTCGGGCTTTCTCTCTCAAAAATTTCATTGAAATCCGTCCAGAAAATTATGCGTGATTGAGTAACAAACATCCACACATTCTGACTTTAATTATCTATCTATATACTTATATATAACTCAAAGGTGACTGACTGACTGACAGTGATCTTTTAACGCACAGCCCAAACCATTGGTCGGATCGGGCCGAAATTTGGCATGCAGGTAGATGTCATGTCCTTGGGGGAGGCCTTTGTCCAGCAGTGGACGTCTTTCGGCTGAGAGAGAGAGAGAGAGAGATGTCATGACGTAGGCACACGCTAAGAAAGGATTAACGCGAGCGAAGTCGCGGGCAAAAACTAGTAATATTATTAGATTTTATTTCATTAAGTCACTCAAATTTGTAACAAGCACACATGTAGATATGTAAAAAAAATACCTAAGATTTAATTTAAAAAAAATTACCCTAAATGAACCTAATTGCACTTTTGTTTGTGCAAACGAAACTTATAAATCTACAAATTGCAATCACTGTCTCGATTTGAAAATCTATAGTGAATATGCATACAGTGACGACGCCATTGCCGTTTCCAAAACGATTTTTTCCATTTTTTTACTTTTAGCTTTTTCTAATCTGGCAAATGGATCGAACGGTATCGGTCAGTCGACGATAATCTATACACAAACCAGCGCAATGCTCTTATGCTCTTTGAATGACGACACCTTCACAACTACATATAGTCAACCACTGAAACCAGCCAAAAACTACGGATAAACATCTATATGATGTGTTATTATACGGTTCATGGTGCAAAGCTCTAGTGGAGAGACCGTGGGGCGAAATTCGCCCAAAGCACTGGTCACATTGTGGCGTGTCCACATATAAATACTTTTTAATATATACTTACCTCCTTCTCTCTCAGCCGAAAGACGTCCACTGCTGGACAAAGGCCTCCTTACTAGTTATTTTGTCTATAGCAATACATAGCAATACGTGACTCTGCCTTGCTGTGCTGACTGCTGCTCCGCCTCATTTATAACAATTTAACAATCTACTGTAATAATTTTTAAATATTTTTTAGGTAAGTTTATGCTTTCATTTTTTAAATAGCCTATAGTGTACCACTGCTGGCCAAAGGTCTCCCTCTGGTTCGCCATTCCTGTCAATTCAGTGCATTAACTCTCCAATCTCTATCCGTCTCGTCCAGATCATCCGACCATCTCGTTCTAACGGCCCCTTATATTTTGAGTTGCAATATGCAGGATAATAACGATAATAATATAAAAAAAAATGTAAAAAATAAAAATAAAATGTTTTTAAATTAATAATAATATACATACATATTATCACGCATTTTTCACGTGGAGTAGGCAGAGACTAGCGATTTCCACTAATAATAATATGTTTTCAAAACATATTTCCACAATTTTATGTTTATTTTTTCAAAAACAAAGTTTTTAATAGATCTGCACGTGTGGAATATAGGTCAAATTATAAATTTCCTCCATCACGTAAGATTTGAGAAAAAAAAATGCGTCAAAAATTCCAAATTAATATTTCGCTAATATTTTGTGACAGAATTAAAATAAGTAGTTCTAAAATTTTCAACATGTTTTTAGCTGTAAATGTTATAACACTCCTTCAATAATATATAAGCAATTCAATTTTAAATTTTACAATATTTTTATCGCAAAAACATTTTTTCAAAGTTGTGTTAATTTCTCCATACATTTTATGGTTATAGTCCTTGTATGGAGAAATTAACACAACTTTCAAAAAATGTTTTTGCGGGAAATAAAATATGTAAAATTTAAAATTGAATTGCTTTATATTATTGAAGAGTGTTATAACATTTACAGCTAAAAAACATGTTGAAAATTTTAGAACTACTTATTTTAATTCTGTCTCAAAATATTAGCGAAAATTTAATTTTTAAATTTTTGACACATTTTTTTTCGCAAATCTTACGTGATGGGGGAAATTTATAATCAGACCTATATTCCACATATATAGATCTATCCAAATAACCTAGTAGCTTTGAGGGTACACAAATACTGTAAACTAGTGTAATAATATGTTTTCAAAAAATATTTCCACAATTTTATGTTTATTTTTTCAAAAACAAAGTTTAAAAATTAAAAATTTTCGGACATGAAAATAAAAGCACATTTTAGGGATACCTACCTGTAAATAAAAGGGGTTGTGCCCAACGTGTCCCTATGTTGGAAGTTGGGGTTCAAAACACCGAGGATACAGAGCCGCAATGTTGTTGTAATTGTTGAGCAGTGGTCGTTCCGAAATGCTAGTAGTTTGTAGCTTTGAGATTTATAATCCTAATTCTAACTAGAAATTGATTTTTAATTTATAATGTTTATTTATAGGTAGTATTAGTATTTAAGGTAGTTTTAGTTCTTTTTTATTTTAAAATAATTGTCCTTAGTTATATAATTTTTTGTAAAAATTTAATCCTAACTAATATTTTAAATGCGAAAGTGAATTTGTTTACCACTGCTTAGAAGAAATGCCGAAAGAAACCCATTAATTAAACAGTCTTGGTCGTTTAACATGCCAGAGAAAATATAGCAATTTTAGAAGTGGAATAAGGAATAATAAGTAGCCAAATACTGGTCCAAACTAATTTAATAGCCATTCCGACTCGACAAAAAGAAGAAGTGGAATGGAAGTTTTAGCTTTAGCTACGCACTGTCGCCATTTTGTGATTAGGGGAAGACAATATGCCGGCAACTTCCGCCGGATGTGGCTCGTCCCGCCCTTCCTGTCTGACTGCCAGGAAAATAGGCTTTATACTTTCATGCTTTTAATTATAAATAGAATAGCCTTAATATTCTTTAAGTTGTGGTTGCTTTTATTTTGATGCTTTTATTTTATCAATTTTTATCATTTATCGATATTATTTTTTATTACAAAAATTTTGTTTCAGTAAAATTAAAGGTAAATTGAAGTTTGAATTGATTTTCCAAACTGATTTATTTATTAATTTAGCCAAAAAACAATACAATATGATACGCTATGGCACCTAAAACCATGTCATGGTTTGTCTAGGCGTTGCACATTCGACTTATCGGATATAGGTATATAATTCCTAAAATCGTAATAGCAAAATCAGATACATATCATGTATTCTTTACGCAATCGATTCTCAATTTTTAAGAGGATTTTGATTTGGATAATCTAGTATCGGCACTTTCATATCGACAATAATTACTTAATGAAGAATATAATTAAGTTATTACAAATTTATTAAAATTTTAGTTTTTAAGAAAATTGTTATTTACAAAATTATGAATTAATTATACTAATATTATTATAAATGCGAAAGTTTGGGTGTAAGTTTGTGAATTTTCGAGGATGTTTGTTGCTCAATCACGCAAAATCTACTGGGCGAATTTCGATGAAATTTGGTATACAGGTAGAAAAATACCGGGAATAGCACATAGGGTACTTTTTATCCCGAAATTTCCACGGGAGAGAAGCCCCGAGGCGCGGCTAGTGTAATACATGTTTAGATATATATTATGTTTTTTTTTTATTTAGCCAAAAGGTCCCAAAAAAGGGCAAAAGCCTCCCCCTTATCTCTCCAACTACCTCTATCGCTCGCTAGCTTAGCTAATCTATAATAAATGGTTTATTATTATTTTCTAGAGGCCATAGCCAAGTCCATAATTAACATTTAATTCACATATATATCTTATTGCATTCTTTTAGATGTAACGTGCCAAGCGCTATGTAGGGTTCCGTATGTTTTTTAAGTTGTTTGACTAATACCACAGAAGTAATATAAGTTGCTTATACGTTATGTGAAGTCTAAAGTCCATTTATTCATAATTGTCCTATTATGTAAACAATCTTACCATGTCGTCTTTTTATGATTTTACAAGTTTTACAACAATATAAAATAAAATTGACTTTTTAGGAAATTACTTTCGTGGTTAATAAATGTTTTACTTTAGAATGTTTAGGTTTGAACTAATATTTGATTAATTTTCAACAAAATTAAAAAAAAAGTACTGTAAGATTGTTTACATAATAGGACTATTATGAATAAATGGACTTTACCTTGCAGTTACTTTTTCCTTTTCATTATACGAGTATAGTCGTTAGATTACTATGTACTATTATAATTTGTTCACGTATCCAAAAGCAATTACTCATCTTATAATTATCCAAGGATATGTAACGAGATAAAATACACGGATATACCGAATATTCATTTCATTCACAGGAAGCAAGTGGTGGTGAATGAAAACTACCACTTGAATAATATTAGTAAGTATATAAACTTATGAGGCTCGAGTACTACGAACTACGTAAAAATAACAAACCAAGTTACAACTTTCTAGTTCTAATCCCCTGTCCTGCGTGGACTGCAAATTCGACAAATGCGGTACGACGCCGCGCAGTGCTTCACGGGACAGTGGTACTTGTTGTTTTTATGCTTCCGTTGTCTACAAGGAACTATATATTTCTTCTTGGCGTGTCGGTGCCATTCCAACGATCCATTCAAATAGTGTAGTACCCGAAAAGTGTTCCGCCACTTTTATGACCTCATCGGTGGCGGCCATCAGGTCATCCGGAGTGCAGGTGTTAGGGCACAGGGGGCAGGACAAAAAATGCTCCATAGTTTGGAAGAGACACCACACTCGCACACATTTTGTGAGTTAAGTATAAACCTCCACCTAGCCAGGCTGTCCTTACACCCTATATATATTATAGCACAGCCCAGCATCGCGCCGCGCGTTATTCTGTCGCCAACGCAGGACAGAAGCAGTGTGGATAGACAGATGACATGCCAATACTAGATATAGTGTTCCTTGTAGACTACGGAACCCTGAATACAACCGGTGAAAAATATATGTACGATACGGATTAATTAGTTTGTCAGAACGTCCAGCTCGGTGATAAAAAGATATTTGCGTGAAACTCTCCGAATTGACTTAATTTGGCTTATAGTTTATTTAAATTACTGCATATTTTTCTGATTCGTTAGTGTAGCGTCAATTTCCCAAATTATATTAGTTCGTCGCTCGAATATCAATCGGATTTTTACACTCCCTGCAGGGTTATTCTTGAATATATCGCAAGTTTTTGAAGAAATATGGTTTTTGACCGAAAACTTAGGTTTTCTAACAAGAATTGAAAGAAGGAAAAAATATTAATTTATTTTATCATAATAAACCTGAGAAAATCTAGATTATAATTGATCAAAAATCTTTAGTTTACATATGGATTTAGGATCAAAAACAAACATTCGTTTAACTTTGTTGGGTAATTTATTTGATAAAATCAATTTGTGTTGCTAGAATGTGTTGCTAAATCAATTAAAGATTATAGACAATTATGGTTTACTAGCTTTGCCCGCGGTTTCGCCCGCGTGAATATCCCACTGGAACAGTACTTTTTCCCAGGATGACAGGTACCCTATGTCCTTCTTAGTACTTCTAACTATAAGTGTATGCGAAATTTCAGCAAGATTGGTTCAGTATAGATAATGCGTGAAGAGGTAAAATAAACAAACAAATAAATAAACAAACTCATTTTCGCCTTTATAATATTAGTTAGGAAGGATTAGGGTTTCACAAGCGACAATGCTGACAACATAGGCCACAAGTATATATCTAAATACATTTGATATTTTCATCGCCTTGCTGCTTTTGACGCGCACCTAGAACGATTAACAACCAGTTTCGGCCACTATTTGAAAGTGTTATTTATGTATGCGCTGCCTTAAATTCTGTCTATGAAGAAATGATACAGAAGGTCTGAAGATCCATACAAAAGTAATTTTTGCGTCCGATAATAGTAATTGCCCTCTTTGTGCTCATACCGAATTTCAGAATAAAGAGCATTCTATGCATATACAAAGAAAAAAAAATCATTCTTTTAAATAATTTTTTTAGCTCTATGATCCTATGAACCTAATCAGAGTCATATTGGTACTTGGTAGCACCACAAACTAACATTAACCTCTTCTTCTCTTTGTAAATTGGATTAATTGAGATTAGATAATAATTTAAAATGTCAACTTGTAGCGAATGTAGGTAACGATGATTTAAATACTGCCCGGATTTGGGAGGGATAAAGCGGGCCGTAAATAATTACCGGGGCACGTGTAACAAAGGCCTGGACTACCTGGAAACTTGCGAATTTGTTCCCGTATCGATTGTGGCATAATTAGAGTGTGCCAATCGCCGAGCCTATCCGTCAACCTTTTTGGAACTCCCAGCGTGAAAAGGTAACAGCCACCAGGAGTGAATGGACTAATTAAATAATTCAGTAATTCGTGGAGTCCGCCGACGGCGACGTAAACATGCGTGAGACGAGCCAGGGGTGGGATAGGGGTGGTTCAGTGGAGGGGCGAGGGCGTGGCTCGTGACGTCACGCCGCATTCGTCTTCAGTCGGTCACCACCCGGCGAATCGAGCGGCCGCCGTGGCGCGTCGCTATTTCAACCCGAAAGTACGAGACAAGTCGCCAAGATTTTCGACCGGCAGTACCACTCACCTTCCAAGGTGTTGAAGTTGGAGGACGACCCCTGGGGGTCGTGTGCCATGTACTCCCCGGATAAGATGAAATCCGGGGGAGGTCTCATGGCGCCTCCCGGGTGCTTCCCAGGCCGGTACAGTCCCACCTACCGCAGCTCAGACCCGAGGCGCTGCGTCCCAAACCCATCCGTGAGTAGACAGCTTTATTTACCTACTAAATCGTACGACGGTAATTTCGCGCGGAATTCTTCGTAAACAACTTGGAAAAACATTGATAAAAACAAATCAACCATCAAAACGTCTCCTTTTCAGATTATAAACATAACCTTAAACAGTTTCTTTCAGGGATTTATACTCTATGCTCAGCGATTTGTTTTTTTTTTCTTATGCTGGCGTTGGCTTTGCGATTTCCATGGAGCTCCATGATCGTGTGTTTACCACAGGACAACGAATAGGATTCGTTGTTCGTTGGTTTTTACAAAAAATTTTTTTTCAGGTATTATAAGGTGATGCATAGTTTTCAGTGAAGTTTTTAAAATTTAATAAGATTATTATCAAGCCGGTGAATCAATTTAAATTTTTTGCGTGTAATATTCGGTATTGATACGAGTAGTTTTAGATTTAATTTACTTTAAAAATATAAACGGTTCCGAGGAGTTAATACTAATTAACTTATAACCAACCAATTTAAATAATGATGTTATTTTTTTTAAGTTTATTCCATAATTTTACACAATGCACTGGCTGCATTATTGATTTCATCTTTACTGTAGAGCAAAAGCAAAAATTTAGGTCGAAATTTCTTATAAAAGTCAGTGTCAACTTGAGCATATTTCGGACTCAAGATGATTCTGACTTTTTCTGTTCTTTTTTTTGAACTAGCTAGGTGAACAATTTATATTAATTATATGGTAATGTCTAATATTAAAAGGGGGCGGATATATATACAGGCGGACAGACAGTAAAGACTTGGTAAAGGCTTAAAAGATAAAGTCCTGGTAAGTATATAATTATTTTTGCCATTTATCCATTAATTAACATTTAATTACATCTTAAATAACATTCTACAAATGCTTCTAGCAATAAAATTTGATAAATTAATTGTTTAATTGGACACCAAATTTTTAACATCTTTATACATACATTTTATTGCAAATAAAGATATTTGAATTTTTTAAATTTAAAATCACATACATTTATGATTAAATTTTAAATCAATCTGCTACAAACCATCTATCGGCTACGACTGGCACCGCTACGACGCTTTTTAAAACCATTGCTACGAAGAAAAACCATTCTATCGGCTACGACACCGCTACGCCGCTACGGCACGCTACGCCGCCGCGCCGACGGGATTTGATTGCAGTTAAATTGTTTGATGAGTAATGCTCTGCCTTTTTATAAATTGTAAATCCTCCGGGGCGCGGGGCTTCATTATCATTATTATTGTTATTATGAGGTTCATAGTCTATTATGGTATCATAAACGGGTTTCATTCATCTTTAAATATTTATTGTGCTTAAAATAGTACTCAAATATTTTTGTTTGTTACGTTTAATGGGTTTTAAATATATGGCGGTAAAAAAAAACTTCCATATTTATTTTAGATTTCAGTTCATGTTTGGATTCTTATTTATTTTACGGTTCGTTAGGATTAATCAAACTGGTTTTATTTTTATTTGTAATCAAAATAATAATATATATCTCATTGTGATTTTTAGTTATTATTGGGTGAGGTGGCGTTTTTTTTTTACATTTTGATATGTGTTTTTAATTAAAGTTAGATTTATTTACTTAAATAACGATAGATTGAAGTTTTACATTAAATTAAGGACCTAAAAACAAAAAAAAAACTAAAACTATGAATACTACTACAACTAAAATAATATAAACTAAAGTTAAAATAACCTTAAATAAATATTATAAATTAATGCCTAAATTTAGTCCTCTAGGTAAGGTACTACATATGTATTTATTTTTATAGATTTTCTACGTTCATAGCAATTTTTAAATCAAATCAAAATATGTTTATTTGTAAATACAGGTTATATAGGTGTGAAAGAAAAAATATATGTGCTCTGTATTCTGCCAAAGTGGCGTACAAAATATAACTCATATTACATTAAAGACTATAAAATAATATTACGAGAACTTATCTTAATTGGTAATAAAGATATGCATCAATATTTAAAACAATTTTTCGTGTTATTACATAAAAATGAAATGAATTTAAATTAAATGTTCTTATGTAAAAGTCATCATAAATGAAAAGGTTACTAAGAAAACTATTTGAACTGACTTTGACGACAATGATTTTTTATTTATTTATTTTATTTTAGATCCGTACGAGTCAATATAATTTTTTACCTCTATTGTCCCACTTCTGGGTAAATCAATATTATTAAGTCATTATAACCTGAAATTTTCATCGTTATTATAAACTTACGGCAGTTTGCGGCCTGCAGTTGCCGTCGGGCGGCGTAGCATTTTCGTAGCGACGGCTCGTAGCGTGGCGTACAATCTCGTAGCACGCTTACGAGGCTCGTAGAACTCGTAGGCGGTTTTGAATAATATACTGTAAAAAAAGCAATTCTTGTATGTGTTTGGTTTCTAACGGTTCTGAAGATTTTGACAATTTTTTGGATTCAGATAATCTTTTTTTTAAATTCTCAGTTAAAGTTCGGAAGCCCATCTAGTTTTCTTTAAAATATTTAACTTACGAGCTATGTTGAGAATTTTTAACCGTAAAATTTCTAGCTGTCTTTGAATAATATGAGGTTGAATATGAGCCGTGGGTTTTTATATTATTATTAGCCTTATTTTATGTATATTTTCCGATTATTCCAACTCAATGCAAAAAAAATTGTCCCGAACAAAAAACGCTACCGTGTAAATAAACTACTGTTTTTTAACAGGAAAAGTTATCTATTAATTATACCATCTGTCTTGGGTTTTAATTCTTAGTCTTTTTACTTATTCCTCTTTTATATGCGGTCGGTGCTAATAGGTTTTTGTTTTTAATTAACTACCTACTAGTTACAAAATAAAAAATGCCACATCATCACATTAAAAAACTTTTTCAAATAAATATAATGGTTTGATAAAGTCCATAAATTATTTCTTTTTACAGGCTTCTTCATACGAAGTATATACTACTAACTATAAGTATAACTATTAAAAAAATTGTGAAGTTACGAATAGTCGAATAGTCCTTATAGGACCCGCATATCTTTTGACATAAAAAAATGATGATAAGAACATATATTTCACTGAAAGCTATGTTAACATATAACGCTTGGCATAACATTTTATTTCATAGGAAGGCAGAAGAAGAAAGAAGATACACAAGAAGAGAGCCGACGACCAAATAAAGAAAAAACAAAAGTAAAAAAATTATAATGCGATTAAATAATATAATGTTAATAAACCACAAACAATAGTACGGTTATTTGGTTGATAACCTAGAACCTTTGTCGGAATTTTGAAAATGGGGAACTTCGCGCCGCCATGTTGGAAAAAGGCACCTAAAAGCAGTTTTTTGATATGTAAAAAAGTTTATTATATATATCGCAGGAAATTTTTCCTTCAGTCATCATTTCGTCAAACACACATTACTTAAAAAAGTTAATTATATAAATTGTAGGAAATTTTCTCTTATTTTCATCATACACAACACACGCCTTTATTTCAATCATTTTGTCACACACACATTACTTAAACATAGGCCGAATATCCAGATCGACCTACACTAAACTAGCTCGCATAAAGCCAGTTTTATGTGCAATATGTGCATCCACTGCAAAAGATAGGTAATATAGAAAAAACTTGCCTAGCTATACGAGCTAAGTAGCAATGGACTTAGCTAAGTAGCATTCGGCTTTACAAGGTAAAAACATGCAACACAGTAAGTAAAATAATTATCATATAAATAAAGAAACAAGCAACAATCTTTATGAATGGCCAGTTATAAAAAAGAAATAATTATATATTCTATGTAATTTAAACCTCAAAATTAACCGCGATGGGTAATTAACGCGGATGGAGCGCGAATTTAATTTAGCATTACAACATCTATAATTCAATGGATTAATACGTTTGCAATTAATTTGGGCTAGTTCAAGGTCGAAAATGTTCTTTTATATACATATTGGTCCTCTTCATTTAGTCGTATTCCTCATAACTGAACGTCGTGGTCATTATATGGAATGAAACACACATAAAGACAATGTTCAATTTTTTTTTAAAACTAATGTAGCGCGGGCAGCTTTCGAACCCGGGACTTTTGCAGTTGCAGGCGGGCGCCCTATCCCTCGGCCAGCACCGCTTGGTATATAGGTGACATAAATAGGTCTTTATATATAGACAGAATCACAAAAATCTGATTATAGATTTATCGCTTCAATGCAGGAAAGCATAGAACATGCAAGCGGCTTCTCTTCCCGCGCAAATTAAAAGTCAATCAAGGGAATGGGTTATAAACTGGTGATTCTTGTCATGTGCGATGGGCTACTAACTCCTGTCACTATATTTTTATACCAGATGTATCTTTTTGGTCTAACAAAGTTAAAAATAAATAAATATTTGAATCTCTGTACCAATAATACTTGTAAGTCCACTATTCAGGCACAGGGCGGGCGCTTATAGCGTCCCATTACACACAAGACCGGGTGAGAAGTGCGGGGGGGTGCCATATTGCGGAAAAGGCAGGGAGGGGGAGGCCTTTCTGTGCGTAGTACTTACATTAATTCTGTCATTCAGGTAATCGCTGCTCTGACTACCCCGTAAGGGATAAAGACGTGACTGCAGTAGCACTACCGTTTTTTAAATAAGTGTACATTTTTACAATTCACAAACACTTGAGGTTTTCTTACGCCCATTAATTACCTCCAACGTGACTTTTATAGTTCCCACCTAATGGCGTTTGAACAGTTAATTATAAACCTAAGTTCTCGATACAATGGCAATTTTGATCAGTCCAGTAAATACTAACTTTTCTTTATTAGTGGGCTGTCTCATCTAAAATGCCATAGTATATGCCTTTGCCACTAGGTGGACAAAATTCCCGTTATTTCCTTATTAAAAAAATGTCAAACAGTCTACTAATACAGACTAAGTATAGGATCTTGGTTCGACTAGCTTTTTGTCATCATGCCTTTACCATGATTAAATTTTCAGTTGCTATCTTTGATCGTCTACGCTGCATTATAGTATCAAAATTATTCACTGGACAGCAATCAACAAATAGTATCTAATAAGACAGTACCTACGTACCTATTCATTACATTGCATTGTATATTCAAAAACGGGTCATTGAACTTACTGTAGAATGTTATAGAGCTAGCAGCTACATACTTGGTTAAATTTTCTCTGTCACAATAAGAATATTTTTCTACTTAGAAGCATTTTAGAGATTTATCTATGTTATTGGCTGGATTTAAGACGAGACCCAAATAAAAAAAAAAGTTCCAGATGGCGCTTAAGTAAAAGGCGATTCCATACAAAAAGCAAAATTTCACGGGATTGGCATTTTTATTAAAATTTATTTAATAAAAAAAAAAACACCTAAAAAGTATCAATATTGTGATTTGTGCAACTTTCAAACTGTTAGGTGATTTTTTTTTCGGCCTCTGGTTGACAAGAAAAAACGCACCATATAGGTTCAGCCATTATTACGACTCGGCTTTCATAAAACGTTAGCTGTTGAGACTTTTTTATACTGATTTTTTTTCTTAATTTAGATGTCAGAGAAAAAAAGTAAAGCCGCCCGGCAGATGTAAATACATCTGAGCATAAAAATTAAAATATCTTTATTGTCAAACATCTGAGCATCGATGGAACTATCACCACACCAACTTTCGTCACGGCATTCAATTTTTAACCTGGCATGCCGCGAAAATAGGTGTATTTACATCAAAACCAGTTTTGACTCTATAGTAGTCTATAGCAAATACTATTGCCCGCGGCTTCGCCTGCGTGAATTTCCCTTCCCACGGGAATAGTGCTATTTCCCAGGATGAAAGGTACCCTATGTCCTCCTCAGTACTTCTATGTGTATGCAAAATTTCAGGAAGATTGGTTCAGTAGATAGAGCGTGAAGAGGTAAACAAACAAACTCACTTTTATAATATTACTAGTTAGGATTTCTCTAAGTAAGGAGGGCTTTAAAAATAGCTCATCTCTATCACATAACCATGGAATTAATAAGTACTTATGAATTCCATCCATGCACATAACACATGGCAAATATAGCATGAAATTTTCTTGTCAGCTTGACGTAAATGTCAGGCTTAATGCTGCCAACACATTTGATGTGATATCGTTGTGAAATATGTACCTAACTCTATGCTTAAACCACCCTACGAGCAACATGGACTTCATAGAGTCTGAATAACTGTATGTTTTAACCCCATACAAATTGTGATAAAAATAAGTTAATCGTTACGGGATGCCCAGCAGATGTAAAACATCTGAGCATCGTTGCACGACATCCCGCCACGCCATTTGTCGTATTTTACTGCGAAGCCAATAGATGTTTTACATCAAAAAGACGGACTATCCACTCTTTCCGTCTATCTGTACGGAGCATTGACCCAACTGTCAACACAAAACTCAACAATGTTTTTATTTCAGCACGACTTTTTAAAGACTTAGAAAAGTTCTAAGTCAAAACCTTCGAAACGCCTACAACAGCGCTCTTTCAATCATTAGGCAGGTATCCGTGAGAGCCGCACCTCCCACTCTCAAACCTAAAGCTCTCAAATCCACAAAACAAACATAACCTCACTAACACCACCTACAACACCTCTAATTTTTTACCAACATCTCCAAATGAAATAAGCAACGTCATTATCCAAAATTAAACGAAAATTAACACGTGCGCCGATGAGGCTAAACAAATAAAACCATATATAGCATAGATTTACTATAAGCAGCTATATAGACCGGTGTGGCCGCTTGGTTTTATTGCTTTTCTGTTGCGAATAGCCCGCTCTCGTTTCTTCCCGTTTCGCATAGAGCGCGTGCGAGCGAGACAGCTAGCGGCTGCCGATGCTATCTTATTTTATTCATGGTGGCCGGAGTTAGGCGAGACGGATAATATTGGCGGGGTAGAATTTGAAGCGGGAAAAGGTGGGATAGAAGATCCCTCTAAAGACCGTAGTCAAACAAATTGCAGACGAGGGTGAGTCCAACGATTGTTATGCGACTTATGTAGTACCGTCTGCGTTCATAAATGAATGATAATAATAATAATAAAAAGGAGAATGCAGCTATTGAATTGGACGCATGTAAACAAGTTCATGGCTTCGCTTCGACGATGACAGTGACAGTTGATATTATCCTTCAAATCTGAAAAACATATTCGATTGTTTTTTCAAATTTTCGATGAAATTGGAAAACTAAGCTCCAAAAGCACGCTTTTTTGCTATTTACAAAAAAATCTTGTGATTTTTTCGATCATTGAAAAATGCTGGAATAAATTTTGAAATCTCATCCTTGGCCTTTCTCTCTATCTATACCTAATCCTAAGTAATAATAAGAGGGACCTACTTAGGTAATCTGAAAATCTATTGTACTCTGCAGTAAATACGGTTATGATATTATCTTTTATGTCAATTATTGGCAAAGTGTAGTATAGGTTGCCTTTTTTAAAAGGGTCATGCACTAAAAGCTTTGATACCTTTTTTCCTTTTTTTGAGGCTCGTTTCGAGCCTGATGTATTCAATCGAAAAAAATTGTCCATCCATGCGGCGCCGCCATATTTGTTTTGGCCTCCGAAACTAAGTTTAATTTTGTATGAATATATTGCGGTTGATAACGGGTAAATTATATAAAAAAAACTGGTCAAGTGCGATTAAAACTTGCGCACTGAGGGTTCCGTACATGCAAAACATCTCACATTATCATCATCATCATCATCCACAGCCTTCCGTGACCCACTGCTGGGTATAGGCCTCCTTCTGTCTACGCCAACCTTCTCGGTCCTAGGCCATCCTACTCCAGTTGTTGCCAGCAATATTCTTAACATCGTCGACCCATGTAGCTGCCGGATGCCCTACACTCCGTTAATTAAAAGTCCAACTATAGTTTCAAAAACAAACAACTTAACTTTGCAGTTCGACCCCTAAGGTTCATACTGAATCCAGCGCAAAAACAAGTTTGTAACACTTTGTTTAGACTTCCAACAACATATTTACAATTTTCAGATTTATTCCTATTTAAGTACTGTTAGACCTTGCTTTTTGCCAAATTTCATAATTTTAGATCAACGGGAGGTACCCCATAGGTTTAGATTGCTGCCTGAAATCGCAATATATGCGAAAATTCGCATCATTTTCGGTAATATCTCTTGATCGCGTTGACGTATAATTTTGATTATTTTTTTGCTGTAAGAGACCGTTGATCCGAGTACCTATTTGATATTAATTTCAACTTGATGCCTTTATACGTTCATGAGAGAAAAAGTTTGACAGACAGACGGACAACAAAGTGATCTTACTTTAATTCGTAACTAGCTGTTTCCCCAGAATCCGGTTTTGTACTTATTTTGTGCATATTTCACCATTAAATTGTAAATACCGTTAAATTAAAATCTATCTCGCGTGATTGCAGTGTTGACAAATTGTCAACTGTACGAACTATTTACAATTTAACGCACTATTTTTCGATACTTTGCAATACAATCTATCGACATGACATATGTTGTAAAGTGACGTCTTTGGAGAAAATGCAGCAGTGGAGTTTTTTGCGCCGCGCCGCCTCTTCTCCACTTGCGCTTTAGAGGCGGTGGTAACCTTAGCTTTAAGTCATTTTATGACGTCAACTAACTAAAACATAAGAATATGTTGATTTAAGAGTGCAATTTTTTTGCCTATTTAAATAAAATAATTTTCATTTCATTTCACATGAAATTATGAAATGACAATGAGATGGAACGCACGATTTTACGTGAAAATAGAATAATAACTGGAGTTACATACTGACTTATTTTTAATAATCTTCAGGAGCAAAGCTGTGCCTAGAACAAAACATTTTTATGTTATACCTCAGTGCGGGCGCTTCATACAAACGGGGACGTCAAATATACCTACTACTACTACAAATGAAACTGTATATCCATGAACACGGCAGTAACACGTTAATGTGTGCGTTTTCATAGTCATAGCGTCCCAATACCCACAAGAACGGGCGAGAAGTGCAGGGGGTGCGGGGGGTGCTATATTGCGGGAGGAGCAGGGGGTTGCCTTTCTGTACGTAGTACTTATATTAATTCTGTGGTTAGACACAAACAATTAACATTATAAATATTTTATGCTGACCAATATCTGCAAAGAGAAAATTCTTGGAAGTAATTTATGTCGCTATTTGTCATATTATTTTCTTTATTAAAATCAATGCAAAATATTCATGTTCTACTCGTGAAAACTTTTAAAATCATCGGTGAAACTTAAAAATGGACACCCTCGCTTAAGGCGATGTGTGTTTTTACACGACTGACCGAAAAAGGAGTGTTATGTTTTCAAGGTTTATGTAAGAATGTATGTTAGTTTCTTTATTCCACCATAATTCCTGATTAGCTTAACAGATTTTGATGTTAGAGGTATTGTTAGATTCCTTGCATTCCTCCGTGTGACATAGGCCATGTAAGTTGTCAGTTGTGTTTGTTTTTTTAATAATAAGCTTGTTAAGTTCATAAAGTTAGTTTATATAAATATTTTTCATGTATATACTACAGAATATCGAAAACTAAAACATAGTGGGGGTTTTTATATTAACTTGATAGAAATATCAAATTGAGTAAAGTAAATAAGAGGATCCTAAAAGGGCTTACTTAAGTAACGTCGTTAGTCTTAAAATTCAAGACAATCAACTTGTTACATAAGTACCATCGAAACATAGGCTTCAGACTAAGCAAATAAGCTTACTTGCACGACTCAATCTCGACCTAATACCGTTAAACTTAGATATCAAATTACCGTACTGGAACTTAGGAAACGGGCAAACAAAAGAGGCTTTTGTACTGCACACTATTGTCCAACATTAAAGGCCAATATCCTTTGTCGTGGTCCAACAGACTGTAAGCATTTCTTGACTGCTTTCAATGGAGCGTGCAAGCCATTTTGGCCTTTAAAGTTGTATGTACTCGGCGTTATGACAAGGAGGAATAAAAATATTTTTATGAAAGACAAGGGTCATAAATAATTCAGGGGTTTAGTTTTGTTTGTGAGAGGAAAATTCGGTTTAGCTTCAAATGTCTTGCCATTTCCCGACTTACGCAGTATTTTATTTCGTATTTTTAAAATAACATTTGCAGTTTCCACGTGTGTTGAAAACAGAAGTATTTTGCAAAAATACCCATCGTTGTGAGAGTTGATAGATCAGCTTCTCTTATCTCTCTTTCAAACAAAGAGAGAGAAAGAATCGAAGAGACAATATCTAAGAAAATGGTCGGTGGTTGTCAATGAGACTGATAACGCCAGTTAACTTCTGACTCGCAACCATGGAGTTAATAAATTCCTGACACATGAGTTCGCGGGTGTCTCAAAAACAACCTATGGCTCTGTCTACCCGATGGCATATACTAGACATGGAAATATTCATGACATTGAAATGAGGGTATCTCCCGGACTATATGCGATCTCAACCTAGTACAAGATCGTCTATCCTTGGAAACTACACACACATAGTATCATCCTTCCCAATTTCATTGCAAACAAGCGGCCATTACAGCTGCATGCAGGATAACTTGACATGACTTATCCAGGTGACTTTATTTACAGGGTGAATTGTGTTAAATAAGTTCATAATTATCCCAATGACGATCCCAATTGATGTAGGTACACTACACAACTTAATGAAAGTCGTTCTAGTTTAGATACACACAAGTGCTCCTTCGTACACTTTTGACTTTTCCAAAATTATTCAGTCCACACGTCCACTGCTGAAAACATGCGAGTGTTTTATTGTTCAGGGTTTCATTACGTCCGAACGTGTTTTAGGTTCATATATTTTCTTGTGAACACAACATTAAAAAAAATAAGCTTAATAAATGCAAAATGTAACTTAAATTCATTGAGATGGCAGTTTCATCGCCTAATTTCATACTCCATAAACAGGGGCGTTAGGAAAGTTGCTCGTCGGAACACTTACGAAAACCTATTAAGCTGAGATGTTGGTATTTTAATAAGTGAGCACAAGTTGGCGGTACTCGGTAAACTTGAAATTAACTTGAGGCCCGAGAGACCCGTTCGCGGCATGAATAGCTGGCTATTGTTGCTTGAACCTAGCTGGGTTTACATTCTGTTTTGTGCTTAGTACAGCTTCTATATACTCCATGGATTATATGGCTTTGAGAATAGACCTTCGAGTTACAAGGACTTTCGCGCGCGGTCCATGTTGCTCTATGGTTTTCAGTATTTTTTCCTAGCCCACTGCTGGGCAAAGGCCTCCCTTTTCTCCTTTCAGAATTCTCTGTTGAGTGAAGCCTGCTTTCATTTTTTAGTTATGAAGGCTTTTTATGTTTCTAAAAGTTCGCTATGCCTGTTTACTTATATGAGTATGTCACGGCAGCATAGGATGTTAAATTCATAGGTCATATTAAGCATGGTTTGATAAATGAGAGTACTTTATTAGTACTAACTGGTTCTGAGGGGTTATTGTCAATTCGTCCCTAGAGTTAATTCGGTAACTAATTTTTTTCTGTAAATTCGTCCCTTGTTGTTGTTTTTATAGTAAATTCGGTACGTAAGGTTTTTCATACAGACAGCAACAAAAATTAAGCACTTAATGTGATAAAATAAATGTTAAGTATATTATTAAATATTAATGTACAACAATAGTTGATGCACAAAAATCCGAAATAAATATGGTTTGATTTGTTAAAAAAACAGAAATAGCGATAGATAATGAGTTATTTAAATTATAAAAGGTATGAAAGGTGTACTATTCCGAGATTTATGCTATCCCTGTATGCACCATGTGGCATTATGGATTAATGAAAAAATGACGGACAACAATGCCAAAAACAGCTGTTAATTTATCATTATCCCCAATCCATCATATTGACTTGTCCATAACCTGTTGCTGGCAATAAAATCTTAAATGGAACCGAGATTCCATCCTTTAATACTGCCGAATGAATAAATTGTGAATAATTTATTCCATTCGGGGCGCTTTCATATGATATCTGCAATTTTACGGGTGGCCTTATTCGTTATCATTTTTACGAGCGATCCCGCCCGCCCAGCGCATAGGTTCACACCCAGCTTTGTTTATGAAATCCGCCGGATTCAACTCGATTTTTATGAAATCCGTCGGATTTAACTGTCTATTTCAACACACTTTCGCCTATTCATGGGTCGGATATAAATTTGAGTTAGTGGATTTTTTCGCGTGTTACATTTTTGGTTACAGATATGTGTGATAAATATCCTGTAGTTTGGTCGTTTGTTTAGTCAATTATATGTTACGATTTTATTACATATGCTCATGTGTGTTGTTAGCTTGGACCGCCGACTAGTTTACACGTGAGTATCCGTAATAAAATCGTAATGTCTATTTCTCACGTTAGTTTTAATTAAATTAAATTATATGTACCTAAAAAAATATAGATAGCTAGAGTTTTGTAGTATTTGGTGATAGTCAAGTCTCGAAAAACAATTGAATTTATTTTTACACTGATGTTTACCATAATGGAAAGAGAATAAAGAAAGATTAATTTTCATTTCAAAACAGATTGTTACAGAAGTATTAGATATGGTGAAAAAATTCCATGCGAGCATTCCATGCGACTGCTCGCTTGGAATTTTTTCACCATATCTAATTTCTATATGAGAGTACTTTAGTACTAATTGCATCTGAGATGCTGAAAAAAAAAACAGATTGTTACAGATTGAATCGACAAGGCGTGCTTATAAGCTGGCATCACGCGGCAGGCACACGAAGTGAACTAAGCTATAAGAATTGTTTTATTAACTTTAACTGAAATAACGAGAAGGATTATTATTTAATAGCCCTCAATGTCCCAGTACTGGGCAAAGACCTCTATCTCCTTCTTTCAAGACTCTCAATCTAAGGCCACCATTCATCACGGACCACCATCACGCCACCCTTTATCAAATTTGTCGCAATTCGTCGCACCAGCGCATCCGTGGTCAACCCGGCTGACTTGCACAGCCAAAATATAAATAGTAGATGGTATATTGTGATATAATGGTATCACAATACATATACAATTGGTAGAAAATGGGTATAAATTGGACGCCAACTCAACCCTAGAAATAGGTTTAGTTTCACGAGACGAGACTAAATATGAGCGAAGCCAGCACGCGAGCTGGTGTCAGAGCTAAGTGGCTGCTGATCTAATGTATAAATTAAGGTGAGGACAGAAAAAGACCTACAAAACTACTCCCGAAAATGCTTGATTTAGTCTAGTTTTTCAAATTTCGAGTAACGCATTCGATTAAAAAAAAATGACTAACTTCAAAATACGCCTGATTTTATAATGTAAATCGAGTTGCTACCGGTGAAGGAAAATGTCGTGAGGGAAGCTGGACGATTGTGTAATAAGATTGTTGTCGCTAAATTGCTCATGCTGACGACTTGAGAAGAAATTGACAATGGCAAGAAACATATTCGATAAAAGGAAGAATAATAAATAGAAGTAATAACTAAGAAAACAATAAAATGATACTCATTTCAGTAAGTGCGGATTGTTTTGAGAGATAACCCAAGCCTGGTCTTCAGTTGAGAAATATTTTTTTTATTTATTCATTTTCAGAAGAACCAGCAGCTGTATTAAGAGTGTATCACGTCCGCGCGCCCGACTGAGTTTAGGTATTTGATAGACCTCAGCTGGCTGTGTGCAAGTCACACGCACACATCGACGTGAGATTGCCGCCAACCCGAAGTAATAAGTGACAGGGATCCGACAAAGGATTTGTAGGTACCTATATATATTTTTTTTCTTGCTTTACGGTAATGAATACTAAAAATAAAATTACGACCATTTTCTTATGTAAAACATACTTGGCGTGACTTGGCAGTAAAATGGACACGAATGCCGCGACAGAAAATAGCATGACCGTCGTGCCAGGATGCTAAGATATTAAACATCTGCCTGGCATCCCATGAAGGCCAATTTTTCGGGATGAGGTTTACAAAAATAGTATTTTTGGATCCAAGATGGCGGACAACTTTTTTTTAATTTTGCAATATGGGTATTGTTTTATAAGTGTTTCAGTGCGCTGATTACGAAAATAACATTTTTTTGGAATCCAAGATGGCGGACAACTTTTTTTTCACGTTTACAATATGGGTATAGTTATATAGGTTTTTCGGTGCGCTGATGACAAAAATAACATTTATTTTGAGATCCAAGATGGCGGACAACTTTTTTTTTCAAGTTTACAATATGGGTATGGTTATATAGGTATTTCGATGCGCTGATGACAAAAATAACATTTATTTTGAGATCCAAGATGGAGGACAATTTTTTTTTTCAATTTTGCAATATGGTTAACATGTTGTAGGTTTTTGGGGACGCTGATGATGAAAATAACATTTATTTTGAGATCCAAGATGGCGGACAACTTTTTTTTTCAATTTTACAATATGGGTATGTTTTTATAGGTTTTTCGGTGCGCTAATGACAAAAATAACATTTATTTTGAGATCCAAGATGGCCGGCAGTTTTTTTTTTCAAGTTTACAATATGGGTATGGTTATATAGGTTTTTGGGGACGCTGATGACGAAAATAACATTTATTTTGAGATCCAAGATGGAGGACAGTTTTTTATTTTATTTTACAATATGGGTATCGTTTTCTAGGTTTTTGGGGACGCTGATGACGAAAATAACATTTATTTTGAGATCCAAGATGGAGGACAGTTTTTTATTTTATTTTACAACTAGCTTTTGCCCGCGGCTTCGCCCGCGTGAATTTCCCACGGGAACAGTGCTTTTTCCCGGGATAAAAAGTAGCCTATGTGCTATTCCAGGTCATTATCTACCTCTGTACCAAATTTCATCGATATCCGTCCAGTAGATTTTGCGTGATTGAGTAACAAACATCCTCACAAACTCACAAACTCACATCCAAACATTCGCATTTATAATATTAGTATGGATATGGGTATCGTTTTATGGGTTTTTCGGGACGCTGATGACCAAAATAACATTTATTTTAAGATCAGCGTCCCCGAAAACCTATTAAACGATACCCATATTGTAAAATAATAAAAAAAACTGTCAGCCATCTTGGATCTCAAAATAAATGTTATTTTCGTCATCAGCGTCCCCAAAAACCAATAAAATGATACCCATATTGTAAAATAAAATAAAAAATTGTCCGCCATCTTGGATCTCAAAATAAATGTTATTTTCGTCATCAGCGTCCCCAAAAACCTAGAAAACGATACCCATATTGTAAAATAAAATAAAAAACTGTCCTCCATCTTGGATCTCAAAATAAATGTTATTTTTGTCATCAGCGTCCCCAAAAACCTATATAACCATACTCATATTGTAAACTTGAAAAAAAAAACTGCCGGCCATCTTGGATCTCAAAATAAATGTTATGTTTGTCATTAGCGCACCGAAAAACCTATAAAAACATACCCATATTGTAAAATTGAAAAAAAAAGTTGTCCGCCATCTTGGATCTCAAAATAAATGTTATTTTCGTAATCAGCGCACTGAAAAACTTATGAAACGATATACATATCGCAAAATTAAATAAAAAAGTTGTCCGCCATCTTGGATCTTGATTTAGATTTATTTTGATTTCGATTTCTATGATTTCGATTTCTATGATTGCGATTTATTACGATTTCTATTTCATCAAAAATTGTCGGCTATCATTCATGAGTATGAAAATGGTACCTATATAAATTTTAAAAAGATTAAAAGTAATAAATATGTAACTCTGATCTACATTACTCTCTGCTGTCTGTGAATACATGAACACGCGAAAATTAAATGCCTCGCGAGCAGCAGAGCGACGTGGATTCCCCTTGACTCTTACCGGCAGACTGATTTTTCTTGGGCTTGGAACTCGTATATATTGAGCGATGGCATTGCCATACAAAAAATGTATGGGGAATTTCTTAGTGAATTGTTACGATATATAATATTTTTTTCGAGTTATTTTTCAAAAATCTAAAACGAGCAACTTGTAGCTATTTTAATAAACTCGCGATTTAACATTATGTAGAAATTATAATTTGTGTTTTACATAATGATTTCGTTAAAGCCGTGAACCTTGTTTTTCGTATTTTTCGTGTTTTCTGGAAGGTATTTACGCAAAAATAAAAGGCAAAATATTTTTATCTGTCTCGTATAAGTAGTAGCAGTTATTTGAGAAGCCTATAGTACTATTTTTATTATCAATAATGATCTAGTTTTGGCACCAGGGTCAATTCAGTAACGCCTGTTTTGGCTAAAAACGTGTGATGCAGGCTTAACATTATAACCGTCAACGACAACAAGTCGTGGCGCCATATCTGTACATTCAATAATCTGTGGTTAAAGCCAGCGCATACGGCGCCTTGGTCGGTCGCATCGTCACTAGGAATAGTTAATGTCTCTGGGTTCCCAGGGTCTGTTACCGGTTGGTACCAGTACCAAAATTCTTATATAAAGTACCGGTACTTTCATGGGGTTTATACGGAACTTTGCTACCGTTATCAAGTCCTTCCTACTCTCTGAGGCGAGACACTGCATTTTTAAACCATTGACAAAATAGCACATTAGTCTTCGAGCAACTCGACTTCCGCACTCGGAGGCCCTGTAGCTCTATGATCTTATTTCTTAGTTATATAGTTACAATCGAATTTAGGTCGGTCTAGCACTACCAACGAACAATAACTAAAGAGCACTGCATACAATATTTAATTCGAAGTTTAATTTTCAATATTTTGTCGAATTTTATCAAATAATTAAAACGCTACCTATCCCTACTTATGTATTATTAATGTAAAACATCTATCGGCGAGGCTTGGGTGTAAAACCGACTCGAATGCCGTGACGGATGTCATGATGTTTCGTGCAATGAAAAAAAAAAATGATTCAGCAAACTTCTAAAACTATTTATGAATATGGCTGCAATAACACGAATTGCCGAAGCTTTACCGTAATTGAAGTCATTAAACCAATCGTAATTACGTACAATGTGACTAAAACTTTAGCTTATCCTGTAAGTTGGGTTTTCGAACCACACGGCGAGGTGCGTGACCAACCGTGGGAGAACACAGCTGTGAAACAACGTTGTAATAACCAAATAACTGCCAATCGGACGGCATCAATCGATTCTAGAAGAGTTTTAGTACTCGATTAGTACTTCTGGTTAAATTGTAGTACTCGATTAGTTCTACTGGTTAAGTTTAAGTACTCTATTAGTACCACTGGTTAAGTTTTAGTACTCTATTAGTACTACTTATTAAGTAACTCTTAAGCGTTTCGCGTGAGTTGGATTGCTCGCCGAAAATTTTTATCCGATTTATGTTGTCACTGCCGAATCTTTGGAAGGTGTGCAGGATGCTTTATACTTAGATGACTCTCTTAAAGAATAACATATTAACTAGTTTTCGGAAAAACATAATTCCGATTTGCATCAGGTATGGATGGACTAATTAATTCACTTTTAGGTTATAATTGGAGACACAATCAATTATCGGCTTAATTTACTATGTTTTTATTGCGATTTTATTCTTATAATTGGGTCTATCGATTGATACCAAAAAACTGGTGTTTATTTTTTTTATAACTATACATGTTTAAAACGTAATTAAAGCCATATATAGGCTTCACAATAAAACTATCTTAATTTCACCTAAGTGTTAACTGTAATTAAAAGTAACTACTCGTATTGTATTATAAAATTATTAATGTTATTTTTAAGCTTTTAGCTAGTTCGATTCCTGGGTGCGGTTCAATTAAATTTACAAAAATCCAATTTATTGCAGTTTGCTTTTGAAAAATAAAGCAATGTTTTCTTTGAGTGAAACTTACTGTCTTCAGGTAAAAACAGCCTGTATATAGAAATGCATTATACCTTATTACAAATTCTAGCTCAATTTAAAATTCTACAGTTTAAATGTAATCTAACTGCTGTAATGTATGTACACTATGGCACTATGACGAAAGCACCGCCTATACTTTTGACGACGTTACAATGAGAAGCAAGAAAATTTGTTCTTACAGTGTGGTTCTTATTATTCAAAATAAATTTAGAATTTTTTAAATATTTATCTGGAACTATTAAAATTCTAACGAGTTTATTAACTATTCTACCTAACAATTTATTCGAATCTTGTAACTTTTTTAACCTACATTTGATCGTCGAATCGAAATTAAACATTGTACCTACTTTATGAATTTAGAAGATAAATGATTATAAGTAGTCCTTTAATTAAAAAAAAAATTAATAAAGTCAACAGAATTTGTTTTTAAATGTCTCTGAAACCTAGAAAATATGGTGGAATAGCAACTCATTTTTTGTGTTTATTTTTTCCTAACATCTGATTATATTTAAAAAATAAATAAATTAACAAACAAATTACATTCACGCATATTTTTCGTTCCATGTGAATGATTTTAAATTCTTTGAATAAATGATAGTTCTGTAGATGTAGTCGTGGGAGAACTGCGCATATGGTGCAGAATGTTGAATGTAGCTCGAAGTCGAAGAGTAGGGTAAATATACCTATTGTCGACCATATAATTATTGTATATTTTTACAGCGACAAGTGTGCTATATCTCTTCTCATAGTTTGTTAGGAAACTTTTATACAGAAAGTATATTATTATAAAAAAATATATTATGATAAAAAGTGATATGTGCTGTTTCCGGTATTTTTCTACCCGTGTACCAAATTTCATCAAATCCGTCTAGTAGATTTTGCGTGATTAAGTAACAAACATGCTCACAAACTCACATCCAAACTTTCGCATTTATAATATTAGTAGGATTAGTATCTGCCCCCGTAAATTAAACATCAAAATCTTCGATTGATTTTTCAATTTGACTTTGACTTTTATAGACCACCACTTGCTTCCGGTGAAGGAAACATCGTAAGAAAACCTGACTGGCTGACTGTTTAGTTTTGTTAACTAGAGGTAATGTGTGTATATTTAACTTAACTGGCCTTTGTCCAGCAGTGGACGTCTTTCGGTTGAGAGAGGAAGAGAGTGAGAAAGAGAGAGTGTATAATACCTGCCGCTAGATGGTAATGTTACGAGTATTTAGCAGTTGTCAAGCCATGTCAGATGCTTTTAGGAGACTTGAGAACAATCAGAAAGTTAGAGTTTTTTTTTCTGAATTTTCATTTTTAAAGAATTATTTTTTTATGTCTTTGAGAATAATCTGATACCAGTGTTACTATAACCATGGAAGTAAGAACTAGACTATGATTTTCTTAATTCTATGTCTATAACACACTCGATAAGAAAGAAAGGAACGAGTAAGAGTCATGCGATGGTGAAAACACCAAAATTTTAATACATTTTAAAAAATCGATGTTCGCACAAACGTCGTGTTTTGTTACATGCTCTTGACCAAAATCACAATTTTTATACCAAAGTGCCCTTATCACTGGGCCAGGTTGGGACTCAGGTGGTTAATTAGAAGCGCGTGCGGTGCCACTTGCTATGATTTGGGGATACCACTTCCGGCTACCTGTGCCGCACGCGATGACTGCGGCGCGCCCAACATTTTATTGTACGTGTAGATACCACGGAAATAGAAATAAAGATTTTTATTTTTATTTTTTTTATCTGGTCTTTGGGTGTCGTATCCCACTGCTGGGCAAAGACCTCCCCCAGCTTTGAAAAGATGTCATTAAAAAAAATACTTAACCGAACGTCATTGAAAGAGATTTCTGTAAAACTTTTGGTTTGTATTGAACACTTTATTTAATTGATAATGGGATTAGAATTACTTACGAGTATTAACTAGCTTGAGCCCGCTAACTTCGTCCGCGCGTAATTTGCTATTGGTTATAACTTAGGTTTTAAGTGACGTATCGAGACGAAACCTACGCCAGATTTTAACTTAGACCTTCAACAATATAACTGTGAAAACCGCATCAAATTTCGTCCAATAGCTTTTTCGTGATGCGCGTATAAATATACAGACAGACAAACAGACAGAAAGACAGATATACAAAAAAAAATTATGGTCTTCTATTGGCTCTGCATTGGCCTGGCATTAAACATCTCTTAAGTACACAGACCAGTTACAGTTTTATTGTATGTAAGTCGGTATATTAAATGTTATATGTATATTGAGAAAATTATGTACCATCATTGGCTCTACCACTAGTAACGGTCAGCCGGTATACTGCCTATAGGCGGTCCAAACTGGCCTTCTTTCGTATCAAGTTGAAATTAGTCGGCTGGTCCGGCAAATATACAATATATACAATAAATTACCCGTAATTAGAATCATAATGTCTTTTTGAAATCAGTTTCAATCAACTATTATTGTTTGAAAGCTTAAAATAACACTACCTTCCTAATATTGATTTATGTGACCAATAGATTCTTAAAAGCAAAAGTGAGATGGTAAATAAGCTGGAATTGCCACGAAAATGTTGAATTTCACTTTCGATATCCCGCCTCGTAATCACTTTAAGTACCAACTTTCTCTGTATTAAGGATTTCCCGTTAAGTCGTTTGAAGCCGGCAGTGTTTATATGCATGAAAAAGTAAACAGATTCTCGGAAATACATTACATTTGGCTTAAAATACTCTCTATACGATTAATTTGTGGTGAAAATGGAAGTCTCTAATTGTTAACCAAACGAGACTTCAGCCTTTTCCACTTTCCTTCTTAGTAATGTGTGATTGTGATATTTCCCAAGTCGCAATCTGGTATCTGACATGACTTAACACCTATCGTTGTCTTGCGATGTTTTCCTTAACCGGAAGCCAGTGTTGCCAAATGACTGTCTAGGTTTCACCCCAAGGTTTCAACGAAATCTCCCCAAATTTTCCCAAAATGTATGAAGATGATTAAAATTTTCCCCTAAATCCATTTTTCCCCCCCTAAAATGATACTATTTGTATGAAACGAAGATTTATAAATCCCCCATCGATCATCAAAATACCCAAATTTGGGGGCAATACCCCACGTCTGGCAACAACACGTGTTGCACATGAGCAAGTGTATTTTTTCTTTGACATGAGTCAGATCGGTCTACTAACTAAAAAATAATCGGACTGCGCCTGAGATTAGAACTTATGCTCGTTACATAATAGATAAATGATTTAATCTCAACCATTTACACTTTGAAATGCATATAACATAGTACCAATGGCAGTAACAATACAAATGTGAAATATATAGGGAACAAAACTGTGAATTTTGAATGTACTGTGACATTGTGTATAAAAATATATAATTGATGAGAAGGGGTCCAGACTCAGCAAATAGTTGCAGGCGATACTGTAACTGGACTTTCGAATGTAAGTCGAGCTTCTACACTTATAAAAAGGTTTAACCTAACTACTTTGGCTATTTGAGGAAAAAACAAGTTTGACAAAATCCTAATAAAGTTAACTTGATTTTAACAAAAAATTAACTGTTATTAGCCAACTGGGTTTGGTTACATATTGCAAAAAGTTATGTATACATATATAGTCACTTTTTTCTGTTATGGATTGGTTAAAGTTTGGTTGTATATAGGTAAGTAAGAATTTTTTTTCAATGTAGCCAACTAAGCCACAAGAACCAATCCAAATTCTCCACACCCGCCAACAATCTGCAACAACCTTTCGAAACAATACAACCTGATTTATTAACGGGGCCGTCGCCAATTCTCAACAATTCTAAGACGAGAGCAAACTCGCGTCGACAGCCTGTCAATAAAGCCAATATAAATCTTGAAACTTTGTTAAGTAGCCGGCACAGTTTATCGATTCCAGGCGACCTTAGCCCCTCCATATGTCACTTTTCAGCGGATATTGATAGTCGCTGACAGAAACCCCTGTGACGACCCCTACGACAACATAACCAACTTAAAATGACACTCGCTCTCGCAACAATCACCCAAATGACGACCTTACGCCTCTATATTTAAGTTCGTACGTAATTTTTCGGAGGGGAAATATGGAGTGGGACGGTGACATCTAAGAAAATATTTTCTTTGAACCGCAGCGAGTTTCCCCGTAAGCCTATGTGGATTTACTTTTGCTCTGGCAAATGCGACCTTTTCATAACCGGGATCGATCCGGTCAAGAGATTTGGCTCTAAATCCGGTTCATCCGGCGGTTCTTGAGTGAAAGTGAGTGTAGGGTATTATCGAGAATCCTATTCTTGAGCATTAGTGTTATTTGTAACTCTGTGTTTAACCAGATTTTTGTTTGGAACCGAGATTTGGTTTTGTTTTGTATTGGTTTAATGCTTGGAGTTAGGCGTTTTATTACAGAATAATATAGTCTTATCTACTCTGAATAAAACTCGTAGGTACATTTATATTTATAAACCCCTTTTATAATACATGGATCATATTTCTACACTATATACATGGAAACACAACAGATCACATAAACATTATGTAAAGCTACGCGCACTAAACTACCATCACAACCCATAGCTGGTGCAGTCTACCACAGACTACTCAAGACTGAAGGGCTTCATGCTGCATCTTGACAGGACATTCTTTTTTTCAAATCTTCAGTCAGCTATCAATAGTTTATTTGAAATCTTACTTATACTTGAAATGTGAATGTTTGCTTGTTTTGTCTCTTTAGTCGTATTTCCTCATGACTGAGGGTCGTGGTCATTATAAGGAATGAAACACACAACTTGGCAATTTTAATGGAGTGGTGTGCCATTGCCTTCTCCATTTCACACACTAGCTGATAATCATCAACCAGAGTGCAGGTTTCCTCACGATATTTTCCTTCACCGGAAGCAAGTGGTGGTCGATGAAAACTAACATAGGAACGTGAGTCAGATTGGTATACAAACTCCTGTAGAACGGGCAGGATTCGAACCTGGAACCTTTGTAGCCACAGGCGGGCGCCCTACCACTCGGCCACCTCCACTTATTTTATTATGTCACTTATTATTATGTCACAACATTCTTCCCGCTGATAAGTCGACTTTGATTGACCCGCAACCCTGATCGTCGAAATTATTAATTTATGAGTACATGTACAAAAGTCACCCTTAGATATGGTTGATCAGATATAATGAAAATTTCTAAAATATCAGTTAAGAGCCTACATAAACTAGCTAAGAGCTAAGATATAAGCACACAAGTAACTTATATATATAAAAACAACATTGAGAAATTATCACAAGTGCATAAAGTAAAAAAAAATAACCAACAAACAAAACAACGATCGTAAACCACAAACACGACTTAATTTACCCAATTGTTGGCCACCTCTGCGTTCCACTCGACCGGAAGTAGTACAAGATGGCGACGGTCACGTGACCGGCGGGATTCACCCCGGCTTCCGGTGCTCCTCAAACATATCAAGTACTAGAGTGCAAATTATATGTAGAACGCGCGCTAATATCAACCAACATCAACAACATTGACCAAAATAACTAATTTTCATTTGTGTGCCCAGTAAAAGCCTCTATTTGTTTGGTTAATATCATATGATACATATATGTAGTTTCAATTCAGATATTATTAGCGAGACAATTTTAAACGTAGTGTGTAATAAAAAAATATTTTAATGTTTGTTTAGTAAAATTTTTAAACAATCTTGTTAGTCTTAAAGCTTTTCATTTATTGTCAGAATAATGAAGTTTTCGTTCTTATTCTCTCTCTTGATATATTCCGTATTTTACAAGTAAATATTTAGAAATTAAAGTCAAATCAATAGTTTATTATGTTCTTATTTATTTAGCACCTCTTAAGATTATCACCCAACGTGGTATACTAATACATATAATTATCATTATTAATGAGAATGCATTTGCAATACTCTAAGTCAGCAAATACTTGCTACACTTTATTTGTACTTTTATTTGCATACACAAAAATGATACTGGTATAATTAAATAAAAAATACACTGACTATGGCCTCGGTCACATATTCGCGCGCTCTACATCCATCAAGTTATTCTAACTCTATATTATGTCAAGTGTATTGCGGGTAGTTTGATAATTATCGCCGCTGTTATAATACACTGTCACCCTCTTTTTGATAACCGCGCATCTGTTATGATTTTGCAGTTGTTAAAATATGATTTCTTTTAGGGTTTTATGACAAAATTATAGTTATGGTTACAGACATCCCATATTAACGAAAAATTACTATGATTATTAGTATGTTTTGTTTCAGAGATATGGGTAAATGAAGGGATACCTAATGTTTGTGTGTGTACTTGTGTTTATTTTTTTATTAACAATAGAGTTCTGTAATAAAAAATAAGAATAAACCTCTGGCATGTTAGGCGACCAAGACTGTTTCATGAGTTTCTTTCAGCATTTCTTCTCAGCAGTGGTCATTCCGAAATGCTAGTAGTTTGTAGCTTTGAGACATAATATATTATGATTAAATAATTAGTTTTAGATGTGCAAAAAAGCATTCTTTTAAGTTCAAGTTTCAATAAAGAATTTTTGACTTTTAATTTTTGGTAACAAGATGGACAAGGCAGAGGAGAGACGTACATTTCGAAGTAAAAATTAAGTTTTATGAACAAAATATCGACAAACAGGAGACAACTATATAGATACTTTGTTTCATTATTTCTTGACACAATCATATGTAAACAAAACAGACCAAAAACATTATAATTTTTTTTTTTTTTTGATAAAACAATATGTTTGGCTGGAAGAGATTCCTTCATGGGATAAGTCCGCCATTATATATTTACCTTTTTATATGCTATGTTCACTATGTATCCTTAGTACAATAAAGATACTACAAACTACTTAGTTGTCAGTTATCAACGTATAATCGTATCGAATCTGCACCATTTTAGTCGCGGCGATGTCATTATAAGTCTACATTTCACTTCGGCCTAGTTTCGTTTGTAAAGGCTCGTTCATACTACTCACAAATATTTCATTAGAAAAGCCTCACGATCGGAAGGTCTAAGTAGCCAAACGTCCAATATTGCGAAATGTCTAATGAGCAGTAAGCCTAATTAGAAAATGTAGAGATATTTTGTACTCTGTAGTATAAATCAGCATCACAAAAAATAACTTTTAAGAGTCATTACGTTTGTTTGTTTATCCTTCATTCATGAGCCTTTTTCTTAAGAACGAGTAATAGTTTTTTTTTATTAGCCTATATTGTCCCACTGCTGGGCAAAGACCTCCCCTCTAGTTCGCCACTCCTGTCTAATCAGTGCATGAGCCCTCCACTCTCTATCAGTCGCTTCCAGATCATCCGACCATCTCATTCTAGGGCTTGTGTGGCTATTTGAGCCCACCTGTTAATCGTTAATCATTAATCGTTAAGTAAAATTAATCGTTTATCGTTAAGTAAAAATAATCTAAGAGAATAAAGCTGTCAAAAATCATCGCAATAAAAAGAGTTCTTGTAGGACTCGTATTGAGATACGGAAAGAGATTCAATCTTTATGACAAGACTAGCTTTCGCCCGCGGCTTCGCCCGCGTGAATTTCCCACGGGAACAGTGCTTTTTCCCGGGATGAAATTTCAGCAAGATTGGTGTGCATGAGCAGGTTCAGTAGATAAAGCGTGAAGAGGTAACAAACAAACAAACTAATTTTCGCATTTATAATATTAGTTAGGAAGTTAGGATTAGTGGTGGAATGGTCCAAATTTTTATTTTGGTAGAAATTTTTTTCAGAGGTATTGGAGATGAAACTCACTTTAAAGAACCTCTCTAAAAAATTAAAGTTTCAAGTTCAGTGGTTACGTCTCTGCGTTGATATACTTATACTAGTACCCAAGGTTTTATCTATGATACTCGCTATTTTTTATTAAAGTCCGTTTTTTCCTAATTGTCTTATTATGTAAACAACCAATAAGAACCATGTCTTTTTATGATTTACAACAATATAAAATTAAAATAGAATTTTTAGGAAATTACTTAAATGTTTTAATTTTGAATGTTTAGGTTTGAACTAATATTTGATTTATTTTCAACAAAAAGTACTGTGAAGATTGTTTACATAAAGGACGAGTACGAAAAAACGGAGTTTATATACCTACTATAGTATCACCAAAGAGGTGATATTAATCAGTCAGCAGCGTCCAATTTTATATATGTATGTTCATTTCATTTAAAAAAACGAAAAAAAAAAACGAATGGCTGAGGATAGGGAGACATGGAAAAAACTCCACCGAAAAGAACATAATGTTTTTAAATTTAAATGTATGTTAACAAGGTTTAAATAATGAAATATATTATTAAAAAAACCTCCAGTATGCTCTCAACTTTATGCCTACCTTAATTGAATAGACAGAAAGCAAGTTTGTTTAGCAGTTCCATTTTAGTTCTTAAATGACCAACAGCTTTCATTACCTACTATTAAAGTTAAATATTTTTTGTTTCGCTTTCTGTAAAATGAAATCTTGTTTTTTGTGAGTCTAGTTTGTCATATTGGCCGGTTATTACTACAAAAATATCATGGGATGATGACTGGTTAAAAAATAAAATATATGATGCTATTTAAATAATGAAACATAATAATTGAATGTCACTTTAATTGATCAATTTTATTAATAACATGGTTTACTATTTTTTACTTCTAATTAAAGTATATTGGAAATGCTTTTTGACTAAATTAAAAGTGTTGAGTACCATCATACAAGTCCCATATAAATTATTGTTTTTGACATTTAGAAAAAAGTATCTAATTTAACTTGTGTCATCTACCCTATTGACGACCTCTGTGGCCTAACCCTAACGGTTATCACGCCGGACAGCCACACCGGAGGTCCCGGATTCGATCCCCGGTCGGGCCAAGATGGAAAATGATCTTGATGACTTGAATGTTCATCTATATAGATGAACCAGTATAAGTATATTTTTATATTTTTTCTTATAATATCAGAATTCTGATATTATAAGAATTACCGATGAAATAGATTTGAAAAATTATAGAAATGGATAGGTATGTACTTAGCTGCAGTTGGACTATTTAGTTATACATTTAAACCTGATAATATATGCAATAGTTTAATCAGATTAGATTAATCCTCTTTATGGATGGTTATCACAGAACTCGGAATAATATAAACAAGTAGAAGTGGTATAGCCGCGTTGTTGGTGACAATTTCTGTTAAAAAATGACATTTCCTGTATACGTTTTTAGTGAGACTCAGTTATCCCTACTTTCTACCTAAAATTACAAGTCAAAAATAAAAAAAAAACACCAATCAAAACGTTCAAGTTTTTAAATATGTAGGTGTAAGTACAACTCTTACTGAACAAGGAATACACAACATCATCAATACATTATATTATAACTGTAATTTGGATTAAAACATATGAATGAAACTGTAACTGTGACTGTACGTACGTACTTATAAGATTTTAAAGAAAAAAAGTATGAGGGGTCTTCATAGGGCCAATAGAAGCCAAAACCATTTTTTGTTGAATTTTTTTCTGTCTGCCTTTCTGCCTGTGTGTTTGTATGCGCATCATGCAAAAACTACTGGACCAAAATTGATGCGTTTTTCACTGTTGCATTTTAGAAGGTCTAACTTAAAATCTGGCGTAAGTTTCACCTTAACATATCGCTTAGAACCTCATATATGCGCGGACGAAATTGCGGCACAGATAACTAAATAGTTATCTACTGGTCGTGGGCACAGACTAGTACATAGTATAAATCTTAATTAGACTCTAGGCAACAATTCTCTGAAGTAAAACTGTGAGTTCACTGACATCCAAGTAATATTTTCAAAAGTAATAAAGTAATAGTACATTGTGATATAAGTGCGGTAAGTTGAAAATTACAGCCGAGGCGATATTGCTAGCCCGAGCCGTAGGCGAGGCTACAAGAAAGGTAGAGGTTGTAATTTTCAAAGCGCACGTATGTCATACGACGTTTTATAACATATTTGCGAGGAAATATTTAAATAAACCTTGCAAAACGACAGTATCAAAGAAAAAGCGCGCGGTATAATTTACTTGTTCACAAATTAGCGATGCGCGCGCATCAGCGCTTTTTTTTAAGGCAAATGCACAAAAACACAGCCAGTATTACTAATAAAGTAAATTAATATTTTTGTATTTTTTTACAGATAAATGGTTGTAATTTATTGTCAAAATTAATTTAAAGAATTAAATTTTTATTTATTTTATCTCCTAAAGTTAATTTTATTCATAAAATGTTGACCACTTTTCTGACATAAAAACTCTTTGCTAAGATTTAAAAAAATATCGTTCGTTTTTAGACGGAGCGTGCGTTTTACTTTACAATAACGCACAAGTGCGTAATGAGATACAATACAATATTGAAATTGGTGAAATAAGTGACATTTTACGAGCAAATATGTTATAAAAATATTAAATCTCAGTTGATTAAATTTTAACGTTATTCAATACTTCGCCAAATATTACAAACCATAGATTTAGAAAGTCTACCATGGCAAGAATGGAAAAAAAATGTTTAGTTAAACGTTATTAATGGCCAGCATTATTTTTGAAACATATTTAAATTAAAGTAAAATATGTTTGACTAACCGTTCCAGATTTAAAAATTAAAATGGCTAGCAATATTTTCAAATGTAACAACAACAACATAGATTTAGAATTTATAATGTGATCGAAGCGTAACAAATATTTTTAGGTGCCCAAAACTTTATTTGAAATTGTAGTGGCCAGCATCATTTTTCAACGCACTAGCGTAAAACTCCAATCAACCGCGAACTAGGTATAGAAATGAAATCAGCGTGCATCCTGAGGGCACAATAAAAAAGCGAGCGGGCACGAGTGTCCGCCTGTGTCAATCAATTACTGAGCGCAACTTGGTACGCAGCGTCAATGTAGGCTCCGCCTCGTGTATCGACCCGCCACGCCTCCTACCCGGCATTTCAGACGTGTCTGCTACGACGAACGCGCGATTTGAGGGTAGTTTCGAAGGTAGTTTCACTTTTAGGTCCCCCACTCACCCTTATATCCTTCAGACTACCTGGATGACATTTTGGCGCTCAACTAGACCCGATCAATTTGAGGTTATAACTGTTTTTCATTAAATGCGTGATGATTCTTGTGGTTTACCAAATTGAATGTATGTGGTTTCTGCTTTTTTATTTAATTTTTATAAAAATAGGTGCTCTGTAAAAAAAAATAGGTTAATTAAATATTGCCTGGAATTTAACTGAAAAACAGGTAGTCAGACAAATGCAGGCCTACGTACGGCAAAATTACTTTTCGATTGGATATGGTCAAAGATATAAAAAATATTCCATCTTTATAGTTTGATGCATTCAGATGTGGTTGATGCCGTGAGATGTCTAGCTTAAAACGATCGTGAGTGTCATACAAATTGATTACCTAAGGGAATAACAATAACAAATAAGCTTATATTACCTGCCTTAGTTTACCTACATACATACCTTAAATATATATTTAAAAAAAGATATATATTTTTTTATTATTTATAAATCATATTATTATATGTTTGGTATGAAAATAATATACTAATTATTGAAAATTTCCAAATCCTGTTCCTTCTCTTATCCTATTTTAAGTAGGGTAGAATAACAAATCAGTCTTTTCCACTTGCACACTCTTTAAAAAAAAACCTTACAAGAATGAAATAGCGTAAGTTTCATTTTAAAAAATTCATTAGAAATCGGTACACATGCTGTCAATCTTACAGGATTGTGGCGTCGATAAACGCAATTTTTATGTCCATCAATTTGGCAAAGTGCATGAAACATCGTGGCCGAAGCCGCGGAAGTTATTAAATATATATGGTAAGCACTAAACCCGGCTCAGCCAAGCCGTGCTGTTAGCCGCCCTCTGACAATAACAATTAACGTAACGTTAACGGTTACTGTTAGTGTTGCCAGCTAATGCAACGCGTTATTCGCCGCTAAGGCGCCCTCTAGCGTTGCGACTAATGTGATTAGATTAGCCGGGTAAAGTGCAATGGGTAATGTTTGAGCGGGATATATTGGCTTTGACTGTTTTGAGATTTCAATATATTTATTAAACATCGCAGTGATTAAAAGTAGAGTCTAGCTGAATAAGGGTTTGAACGTCCATTTCCCCCGAAAGACCCCTAAACGGCCATTTCGTGTGAACGACCACATACTTAAAAGGGCACATAAGTTGAAATGACCATATGGGAGAAATAATGGCCATATTCCTCAAATTATGTGGATAATATTAATTGCTTATTATTATTCAAATCGTGAAAATGTTCGTAGTTCGAAAATAAAATACGGTGAATGCTCTATTAGCCGTTTAATACTAATGCTCCATTGATACTAAGGTAGACTAAATGGGACTTGGCAGCAAATAGTGACTCTAATGAAAGGCTAATCATGGTATATACGGTGCAAACAGTCGGACACCAACTCTTGAATGTTTTAGCAGCCGCTCGCATTTCGGTCAAACATATGGGGAATTTACCAAATGTTTGGTCAAGCCTGCCACTAACCTGATCTGAGTAGGCGCATGATTTGCTAATCGGCCTCTTTGATGCAAATTTAAAATCTTTTCCCATCTCTAATTTTATTAGTTATTTAATTTACCTTGTAATGTTCAGTATTGGCTCCATTGGTTTTAAAATGTCGGTTAACTGATGAATAGATATTTTCTTTGAAATTTGAATTGAAATTGTAAAAAAGGTCAAGGTCCGAGGTTATCCTAAGGACCCCGGTATACGGCACCACCAACCTTTCGGTTCCTACGCCAGTGCAAGCATAGCAGCAGTCTCAGACGATGTGTAACATCTGACACTATCACTGCGCGTACTCATACATCAAATCAAATAGTGTGCGATTTCTCTTTGTGTTCCTTTTGCACAACGAGCGTCAAGCTCGAAGTGCAATTCTCTCGACTCATGACAGTTGCGCCAATAATTTTTCTCTATTGTATTCATATTGCACTTATAGGTTTATATGAGTACTAGCTGCTGCCCGCGGCTTCGCCCGCGTGAGTTTCCTTAGATGAAAAATCTTTTTGTGTTCCAAACTGTAGTAACCTAAACTCCAGTACTCAAAATTTCAGCTATTTGGTTATCCCGTGTCCCGCGGGAATATATTAGGTACTCGTAGTACAGTCGCGGTGTTAAAATGAATCAAAAGTGATATTTCATTCAATAAACGATCTTCGTCTGCTCGTTATCTACAATTTCCCGTGTACCACCACTACCACCCAGAGTCCCTCTTTATCCTATCCCGTGTCCTGTCTATTTATACGTCAGTAGAAAATGCTCATCAGGTTGAACGACTTTTGCTAAGGCCCCATTTCCATTTTTTATAGAGTAGCTGGTCTCTTGGAGTTCTTCATCAGATGTTGCATAAACTTAAATTTTTATACGTCAGCAGAAAATGCTCATCAGGTTAAACGACTTTTGCTAAGGCGCCATTTCCATATATGTAATAGTGTAGCTGGTCCCTTGGAATTCTTCATCAGATGATCCTGATCTTCGATTTTTATACGTCAACAGAAAATGCTCGTCAGATTGATAAACTTTTCCAAAGGTACCATTTCCATATTTCTTATAGTTTAGCTGTTATTGGCTGTTTTCTATAAGCTGCTGTTTAAAGAATTGAAGAGTTTTCGCCCTGAAATTTCTGATATGTAAGTATTGTAGAACGTATGTTTAAAGGGAGGACTGTTTCCAAAACACGATGGGAAAAATTTTGCTCGATAGAAAAAAATCGTGAAGTTACCTCTATTTCATATGAATACAGATAACATTCGTGTTTTATAATAAAAAAATGTTTTAAAATCACCAACACAAAGGTATTTTACCTTTTCGATTTCGTGACTGATTTAAATTTTTGAAAAACTAAACATTTCTATTAACTTTTTGATAAAAAAAAAATTCGAATGGCGCGCAACCGGGACGTCCCCCCCCGCTTCAGCCGCTTCATATGAATTTTCGCTGACCGCCTAACCCCCCTTAAGGTTCTTCATCAGGTGTTCCAGTTTTCAAAATCACTTATAGCCTATATGTTGCCCAGGCTTAATAGCTATACAACAAAAAAAGTTCTATCAAATCCGTCCAGCAGATATTGCGTGAAACGCGTACATACATATACAGATGGACGGACAGACATACAGACAGACAAAAAATTCCAAAAAAATGTTTTTGCTTTCTGTTATTCTTTTTAAGTGTCCCTCTATCCATTTCAGTCAAAAATACTAAATGTACTGTACAGACAAAATATCTTTACTGTTTTATTATTATACCCACGACCCCTAAGCGCGAAGTAGAAATCACCAAAATTGCGCAGCGCCATCTATTGAAAATATTGAGAAATAATTTCAGCTTACATTTCTCATTTTATCAACGCCATCTATTGGATATTATTTTGCTTGGCACAATCAGTAGATGACCGGCAATAAATTTACAAATGATTTATTCGTTTCTTTTCAAAATTAAAAAAAAAGTAAGAAATTAATTCTAGAAAACAAATAAAAAACGAAAACAGAAAATTATTGTTAGTGGCAGGATTCGATCCAGCTACTTCCAGTTACTTTCTTGAAATATTTCTTTACTAAAATATTTAAAAAAATATAGAATTCCAAAAACTAATACAAAACGCAAAAAAAAATTGGAAAAAAAAGTCACATCCGGCAGGATTCGAACCCTGTACTTAAAAAAATAATCCGCGGCTTCTACCAATAGGCCAACATGCGTTGCTTGTAACTGGCGAAATTTCAAATGGGATTTGTCTAAAGGTACGCAAATTCACCTCTTTTTTTGGACTGCAAGGGTTGAAATTGTGAACAACCCTTTCTTATGTGGGCAGTATATTGTATAATGAAGACACTTACCAAATTTCACGTTTATAGCTTTTATAGTTTCGGTTTTGTGATGATAAATTAGTTTACCTCCCCTTTTTTACCCCTTTAGAGGTTGAATTTCAAAAAACGCTGAAACACGCCATTGGTTATTTTTGTTGAGAAGCATTCTTGCCAAGTTTCAAGTAAATCAGTGAAGATTTTAATTTTTTTTCATACAAACTTTGCCCTCAATTTTAACCCCCTTAGGGGTCTAATTTTGAAAAATCCTTTCTTATCTGAGCACTACGTATTAACATAAAACTTCGGTCCAAATTTCAAGTTTATAGCTTTTATGGTTTAGGCTGGGCGTTGATTTACCAATCACCCTTGTTCTTTTATATATATAGATTTTAAATCACTCCTACAGATTGCAGGAGCTAAAGATAAGGTGTTACAAATCATACAATATTATAAATCCTACTACTTAAAATAAATGAATTATACGATCGATTACACAAACCCGATTCTTCCTATTCGTGATTCCCTGCAATATGGATTCAGCTCAATGAGGGATTTTCCGAGACCCAAAATAAAAAAAAAATTGGACTTCATAGATGACGCTTAAGTAAAAGGCGAGTCCATACAAAAAGCAAAAAATCACGGGATTGGCATTTAAAAAAAAAAAAAACATAAATAAACCTAAAAAAAAAACATCTAAAAAGTATCAATATTGTGATTTGTGCAACTGTCAAACTGTTACGTGATTTTTTTCCTGCCTCTGATTGACAAGAAAAAGCGCACCAAGGATCAGCCATTATTACGACTTAGTTTTCATAAAGCGCTATCTATTGAGACTATTTTTATACTAATGTTTTTCTTAATTTAGCTGTCAGAAAATCGCTCATTGCAGTTTACTACATTCGTAATTTTACACAGCCGTTACTTTAACACAATCGGGATTCTTCCTATTCGTATGCAAAAGTTTGGATGTGTTAGGATGTTGAATAGGTTGTATGTTTGTTACTCAATCACGCAATTTTTTTTAAATAAAATTTGGTACATGTGTATACTAGGTACCCGACATTTTTTGTACTTTACTAATGTCATTTAAGAGGAAGTGCCTTAATGTAATAAAAGATTAAATTAAAAAATATGTTTTATTGTATCCTTATTTCTTTATATATGTATTTAGGAATTTGTATTGTTTTGTTTTTATATTTAGGTAGCTAGGTATTTGTATTGTGAGCAAAATTTAACATGGTATGTACACATATTGTTGGTCAGTTTGGTTAATTCTTTAACATTTTTTAATGTTTATATATATATATTTTATGTCATGTACCCACCTTACTTACAGTTTTGTGTACTTATATATAAATAAAAATACCCTGAATAGCCGGGTACTTTTCATCCCGAAATTCCAACGGGAGCGAAGCCCTAGGGCGAAGCTCGTGAATTATATGATGTCCATCCAATACTCAAATCAAAAACAGTGTTACTAAAGGCACTCAGTAACAAGCTAATTATAAATAAATAAAAAACACGACTGACAACTCACATAGCCTATGTCACTCGGAGGAATGCAAGGAATCTAAAAATACCTCTCACATCAAAATCTGTTTTGCCGTTCAGGACTTATGGTGGAATAAAGAAACTTACATACATGAACCTTGAAAACATGACACTCCTTTTTTGGTCGGTCGTGTAAAACTAGTTTTCACTGGTTTTAATGCGTATCAACTAAAAACGGTTTTATTTAACATATACAATTCACCGTCGAAGTTCTGGCGGTCTTAAACAACCACTTTGATGAATCGGAATTAAGATCCATTTCTCATTTCCTAAATATTTTAAACTGATCCTTATGTAATAAAACATAAAGTTCATTTTTAATTATTTAGGATTTGCGAAATGGGTCTTATTTCTATTCGTCAAAGTGTCCATTTTAGACCCCCAGTTTCTGAATGTTTAAGCGGTTAACCGTATTGTTCAGTGTTTGTATTGTAGATTTGTAGACCAATTTGATTGGATATCTCGGATGGTGTAGAATCGATAAGTATGTACTATGTACCTACTTACTGGTGTAGTACCTACCTATGCTAATGTAAATATTACTAGGTAATCGAATGGAATTTAATGTTCAGAGTTTAATTTGTATTGTCACGTCTTTATCCCTCACGGGGTAGACAGAGCCAAGGGTTGTGAGACTCGCAGGCATGTTTGGCTGGATGTAGGCATAGGTGGAATGAGATTCAGATATAGTGACAGGTTGCTAGCCCATCGCTTATCAGTAATGTCAGTAGTTTTGTTGTTCAGAAATGACGAAAGTTTATTTGACAGACAAAAGGACAAAAGATGATACACAATAATAGTTCCATGTCTTCAGTCTTCAAGCAGACGTGCAAAATATACACAAATACAATTAAAATATAAATTCTAAAATTTACTACTTATTTTGTTACTTTTTAGTATATGATTTATTTAGCTCGGGCTAAAAAATACTTTCATTTCCTTGATAGATAGGTTTCCTCAGAAAAATCGTGAGGAAACTTGACGAAATAATGCTGGTGAAAAATAATAATTAATAAATAATAATTAGGGTTAATAGCTCAAATTAAGTTAGCGTAGTGTAGGAACTTACTTAACTGCTACTGATTAGGCATCTCAGTATACAACATAATCAAAAGTTAATGAATACTTTAAGCTTCATACATCAAAATGTATCCGTATTTTTAGCGTGTTTTAGGTAGTTGATGCTAACATCAAAACATTGACGGAAAAGGTTATTTCTAACCTCAATTCTCCAATATGACTGCTAATTCCCCGTAACAAGATGCAGAGACAAAAACAGAGCCATCAAAGTGCACCCAATTATCAATTCAGGAAATACGGCCCCTTCCCTCCTTACATTAAATACAATATCTTTAAATTGTTCCTAAGTACGGCCCTCCCTTATTGCGTTTTTATCGTCATTACCATAATCTCCCATTAACTGTCTCCCTCTATCTAATACCGCTCTGTATATCTGTCCTTGTCTATGGAAGTTAAGACAGTGAATATAAGAGGCATTCTCGCATGGTTTAGGTAAATATTGTTCGCTTCTTTCAGGCACTTTATATGCGATTAAGTCAGTGTAATTGTTGGATTCCATTTTGGTAATTTTTTACGGCTTTAACTTTGTACTTTCGTGAGGGAGAAGGTTTTGTCGTTGTATGAGTTAGGCAGTTTATTCGAATTAAGCGTGGGTGGTCTTCAGAGAAAAATGTCTACGTTGATAAAACGACCGTAACGGAGTAAGTCATGGGAGCAAAATATCCGCAATTTAAAAGGTCCAAGCAACAAATTGTCCTCATATATAAAAGCATTTAAAGTAAATTGTCACTGATTAAAAATATCCTGAAAGCAAGACGTCCAGCAGAGTTATAAATTGTTAAGTACTGAAATTGTGTATAAACTCATTATTCTACTAAAATTAAGTATAAGTAAAGTTAATGAATACTCACTACACAATCGAAACCATAGCACGATTTATGATAAACTAGTGCCCCGCCCCTTCTTCGTTTGTAATTAGTGGAATCGGCCTCGAGAAAGCAGCCATTTTAGAAAGTGAGATAGATATCATACAAACTAGAAAAGCTAATAAAAAAAATTAAGACAAGTATGGGAGAATAAAAACTCTTGCTAGGCATCGCACTCTTTCTAGTATACCTTTGTCTAACAATTCACAACAAAGATCTGCAAAGGAAAGTGGAGATAATAAAAATGTAGACGATCTAAACGGACGTCCGTTTAGATTGTCTGGACTGTACTATTTAGATTTTTGTCAAGAATTAACTTTTAAAAATTACTTATTTTTTTTTCTAGATTTCCTAGATATGATTTAGATTCTTGTCAAGAATTAACTTTTAAAATTCTATTCTTTTTCCTAGATATGGTTTACTGGACCAGCAGGTTTAGCCAAGTTTTATTTGATTCGTAGCGATGCGATATCTAAATTCGTAATCGTTTCGACAGATGACAAAAACAATTTTCTTCCGTTATCAAAGCGAAAACGAACGTCAAATGTATGGAAGTAAGCGATAAAACAGTTCGTTACTCCATGGTTTCGAATCGTTTTCTCTATGAACTTGCAATGATGATGGATGATGGCGATCGACCACGTGATTTAGCGCGTCCTTATGTCATCCCATACATTTTAGCGTTTTCGAACTTCGCTTTCGTTTTCAAATTCTGACTTTGTCTAAAGTTCTGGGGCCCTATTTTTGAAACTGTGACATACCGCCGAAAACGAATAGACTATTATGTCGCACTCGTCCTACTATGTCACTAAAAACATAAAAGCCGTATTTTTGAAATCACTCGTCTAGCAATGTTGCCAGTGATATGAAAATAATGCGAGAAATAATTTCTGCTACATTTTACGCAACGAAAACTCAATCGGTAACGAATCGTAAAAAAAATGTTCGTAAATTTTCAATCAAAGAGAACGTAAGCGTTAAACGGAACGCAAAAATGAAAATTCCAATAGACTCCATCTATATCCGTATCCGGTTGTCTATGTCATTCAAGATTTTGACGTAAAAAACGTTCGACTACCAAATCATACGAAAACGAGTGGTCTAGACCACTCGTTGCGAATTATTCGACATAGACAATTCAAAAATACGGTATAATGGATAACGAATGAAAAATCATTCGGCTCACGCTTTTTTGGTGAGTCACACTTTCAAAAATAGGGCCCCTGGACTTTTTCATAACCTCCACTTTCCCTTGCCCATCTTTGTTGTGAATTATTAGACAAAGGTATACTCACGGTATATATAAATATTTTTTTTATTTCGACCAACAGTGATCATTCTTTGTTAGTAGCACAGATATCTTAAAATCTAGTGTTAGTATATACACAAAAATAACACATACATAAATCACACCTGTTCGTTCTTCAATACGTGTTAGTTCAGTATATATTTAATAGTTAACTAGCTGTGTCTTGCGGCTTCACTACCGTGAGAATTTCATCATTCCGAATAACCTATAGCCTTCCTTGTAAATGTAGCTAACATACATAGAAAAATCATTCAAATCTGTTCAGTAGGTCCAGAGATTAGGGCATTTAAAAAACAACAAAATCTTAAGCTTTATATTATAAACTGAAGTATTTATATTAGTTATTTCTGATATGTGTATGTGTCTCAGTTGATGCAAATAAACGACTTACCTATCTATCTATATGCGATTCACGCAACTTCTATTGACATACTCCTGAATGATTTTAGCTGCTCATCCATCACTTCTTTTGTCTGACAATTTCCTCAATCGGTTAGAAAATCTCTATAGAGATTTTCATAAACAAAATTCGGGTTGTTCAGATTTTTTTTCAATCCTTCATATAAGTTATTAATTTTAGTTCTAAAATAATTGATTTGAAGATTGTACTTATAATATTGCTTGCAATAAATTTTTGTACTATTAGACTTATATTTGGCATTTACAGTTTAACGTCTTTATCCCTTACAAGGTAGACAGAGCCAAGAGTCGTGAGACTCGAAGCCACGCATAGATGAATGGGCTTATTGGTAGAATGGAGATTCAGTTGTATTTCGATGCACTCACTCAATTTTTCATTTAGGACCTACTAGGCAATCCAATAGTGGACGTCTTTAGGCTGAGAGAGAGAGAGAGAGGCAATCCAACCGGTTAGCTTTTTTGAGCTTCGGAATTCTTATACTGTAACGTGGCAGCGCGTTGATCCTCTTTGGATCTATTATGCGTGCGCTGGTACATATACATACTTATCTCACCTGTCATAAATTTTCTGCATTTTGCATTTTGGTTGTCCTTCTTGACCCAGTTTTCTACAATTGTGAAACTAAAATAATACTGTTTTCAAATATTATAAAACTATAGACCCTTCCAGGGTCTTTTTCTTACATCAATAAACTACTATTCCCCTGACGTTTATACTATTATTTAAGAGTCTCTCCTGCGATAATGGCGCCCAACGTGGGGCCCATATACTCGTATTTTAAAGCACATATATTTTTTTAAAGTTACTAATCTGTTTCATAGTTAAAGATTAGTTGAAAAATATGTATTTCCTTCACTCAAAGGATAAAACGAATAAGCTTAGCCGTCACTGGCACTAAAGCCACTCAAAATTATGTCAAAACAAATGCTTAGAAACTTTCCACCCGAGGGAGGGCAGAGGGTGTCTCCCTTATTTAGTCGCTGTTTAACAACACGGGTAAAAGGGCTAAGTATTAATTATTTATGAACCGAGGAAGATGACGCGAGCGGTGGGCTTCAGTGCTGTTTTTCGGCCGTTTTTGCGTTTTCGAGAAATAGTAGGAGAGTGTATAGTTTCTGTAATTTAATTTAGACTAATGTGTATTATCATTGTCAATGTACTTATAATAATAAATAACTTTATTTTCTCCACAACATTTACATTATCTAAAATAAAATTACGCTTTGTACAGTGTATATACACACAAATTAATCTGTTGTGGAGAACTGGTGCCTGAACTAGGTATTCAGAGGAACCTGTCATACAGGACGCCTCCCTCAGAAGGAATAAGTAGGTATACATATAATGACAGTGTGGACTCCCAAAAGAAAAAACTTTGTCTTATGTAAAATAGGGTAGATGACAACAAGTCAAATTAGTTACTTTTTTCTAAATGTCAAAAACAATAATTTATATGGGACTTGTATGACAGTACTCAACGGTGACGTCACTTTTAATGGAGTCAAAAAGCTTTCCCAATATACTTTAATTAGAACTAAAAAATAGTAAACCATGTTATAAATAAAATTGATCAATTAAAGTGACATTCAATTATACTGTTTCATTATTTAAATAGCATCATATATTTTATTTTTTACCCAGTCATCATCCCTATTACTGAGTGTCAGACGACGCACAGCCTAAAACTACTGGGCGTAGAAAGCTGAAATTGAAGCATGACGGTTACTTAGAGTAGGAGAAAACTAAGAATGACTTGTCAGTAGAGTCAATCGGGTTGTAGTGTTCAAATATTCCACCAGACGTCAGCAACTACGAGTGAAGGCAGACATCTGTCATACGGTATAATGCTGTCAATGTCAATGTCATTAAAATGACAGTATTGCCAACTAGTGAGCGTAAAAACGATAAATACGTACATAAAATTTAGGAGAAAAATATAAACATAAAACAAGTGTTGTAATTTAACTATATAAGAGCTAAGGGTCGGTACATCTATTCTCTGCCCTCCCCAAGAGTGTAGAGCTGGCTCCACCTCCGAAGAGAGTACTTTCTGCACATATACTTTTTTCCGAAATTCCCACAGGAAGTTAGTTATCAAATTTACATTGTTAACTGGCCCAACTGGCCACACATGACAACCACACGGCCGAAACGAAAAATATGATATTATTTTTTTTATGTGCATAGTGGAAGAGGATTTAGGTATATGTTATACTAGCTGCACCAAGGATGTGCAGCTAGTATAACATATACCTAAATCCTTATTTTTTTTATGTGCATAGTGGAAGAGGATTTAGGTATATGTTATACTAGCTGCACCAAGGATGTGCAGCTAGTATAACATATACCTAAATCCTCTTCCACTATGCACATTAAAAAAATAATATCATATTTTTCGTTTCGGCCGTGTGGTTGTCATGTGTGGCCAGTTGGGCCAGTTAACAATGTAAATTTGATAACCAAACTACTAATAGAGTAGTTGTGTAATGCAAAGATATATTTATAGTATCATATGGCAAAATTCACTGAAAACTCACGTGATAGACAGCTGAAACTAAACGCAACTAAACACTTGCAACTAGGAACTTGCATTTAAAATTCCAAAACGACTTCGCGATACTTCAATGGCCACGTAAAGGAAACTAAGACTGCAAGGGAAATTGGCATTTGTGTTATAGGCCATTAAAATCATATTCCATCGGGCCTGTCGTCATGAAAATACAATGAAGGCAATTTTATCGATTGATGTTTGAAACCCGTTTGAAAAGAAAATTGTAGTCTTTGTAATACTTTGGTGATCAAAATTAGCTTTTCATTAAGTATGGACACGTTTAACTGACTTAACAGTTGGTAAATATCATTCTGATCAGTGTAATTTTACTCTGCAAACAGTTTGATGTATGTAATTTTTTGCGACAATGACTTCTTGATTGGTAGTGGTAGAGGAACCAATCGCCTTGGTCTGGCAGTGAACTGTAGTGAACGAACAGATGGTCTTAAGTTCAACTTACGTCATAGAATACTATGACGTAAGTTGAAAAGACGTACATGTACTACGTAACAAAAAGAACACGTTGTAAAAAGGGTAAAAGTGAAACATGATTTTGAAACTGCGTGTGATTACGATAGTTAATTTATATCATTTTGATGGAATAAATCCCTTTTTGGGATAAATCCGCCATTGTACGCTTCTCTTTTTGTTTCACTATGTTTTGTATTTTTCTTATGTGTATGTGCAATAAAGAGTTTACAAACAAACAAACATGAACTTATAATAGTTAAAAGAATTTTGATTATTAAGTAAATGTTCGTTACAGCATTACTGAAAATTCATAACGAAAATTAGAATCGATTTAGTGCGTGTGAGTATGCTAAGGCGTCCTACGTGAGCTTCAATCGCGACAAATACGGCAATGCGACATAGCATACGTCTATTATTAAATACCTAACATATAATAAATGAATAGTACTATTAAATCTAAAATTAATAATGACATGACGATAACTATTACATAATTATATAGTTAATTAAATTGTAAAATTTAACAATCCGCTTGCCGTTCCACTCTGTTTTAATTGCAATGCCCGACAGGATTTACATTGTACTTGTACCTGAAATTCGTAGTGACATGTTACCTTTATGTACTGTACCAATGTAAAAGCAATAAATTATTTGAATAAAAAAAAAAGTATGATAGAGTCGAATAAAACTTTTAAGAACGCGCACTAACTAAAAATTACAAGACAATGTTTTTGGGTGATGCGAGTACGAACAAACAGAAAAAATCTTTAAAAATCGTTTTCGCTTCTATACACACATTTTTATTGTTACATATTGTTTTTTCACTTACTGACCAGTTACGTATAGTTATGCAGATATGGTGCTTACCAAATTTCTTCTTCTTCGTCTGCGTAGTCGTAGTAATCTGCGTTTTCTACGGTATAATTTATGTATACAGAAAACCAAAAATTTCGCTCAGAGTTGTGTATGTAGTGGTAATAACCTGTAAAATAAATGATTAAGTTACCTATATCACAGATTATACATAATACGATACCCTAGATTATGGAATCCGCTCCCTTAGATCAAGCTTATCGTGACACGTCGGTGCCCATTGTGGTGCCCATTTTGACAGACCGCGCTTATTTTGACAGTTCGAATTCAGCTAGTAATGAGTCAAGTCAAGTCAACATTTCAATAATCATTAATCAGGCTGTTTTTTTAAGTATTTAATTTTGATTATAATAAAATAGAAGATAAATAAAATATTTGAGGCCTTGATGTTATGAACTTAAGTAAAAATAAATGCCAACATAAACATTTTACAAAGCTAAAGAGATTTTTATTTGTATGCGATGATATTTGCTGTTTTTTTTTTATAATTTTTAATAAATAATTTCTTTTACAAATTCTTTATTTTTAGAACTAGCGGCCTGATTTAAAATATTTCTGTCTATTTTGATGAGGAAAAAGTATCAGGAAATCTCAAAAGAGCGAATATGTTTCAAAAAAATATTCTGACTTGGCTTAATACCTACCATCTAACGTCATTTTAGACATAAAAAAGTAAATAGTGATGTTTTACCTAATATTAAACTGTAGATTACGGCATTGATCAACAAAATTAATGGAAACGTTAATAGTGGTAACGTGCACACCAAAATCATTATCCGTTGTTAGTGAACTCTTACAGACGTTTACAGAGCGTTTTAAAGGGCCCCTTTAAGTCATATTAGAGTGGTATAATGACTGTATAACAGTGGGCGGTGGTGGTGCATTCAGAAATATGCGGCGATCGTGACATAGTCGTTAAGTCGTTTGTCAAGTGTAAAATAGTAAATAGTAAATGGAAAGTGACTAATATTATTGCCCTTATAACGTCTGCTAACTCAAGTCGCAATAGGCAGTCCAGTCGGTTTAGTTGTTTTAACGAAGGGAAAACCCTTGGAAAAACCTTTGTAACATTCCACGTAGTATAATACCAGATAACGTTTTAATTTGTTACCTAAAAATATCACATAATAGGAATCATTAGTGAAATAATAACCTAAGTATTTCACATTTTTCAGCGATGATTGGACGATACCAAAACGCCCTTTGTTTCTTTATGTAAATTCTTTTCATTTTACATGTAGAAAATGGACTTTTCCTATTAAAAGTTCTAACTCTAGTTTAAGATTTCGATGGTACTTCTTTTTTTTAGCGTGTCGATGCCATTCTAACGATCAAATTGCTCCCGAAAAGTGTTCCGCCACTTTTACGGGCTTATCGGTGGCGGCAGGCATCGATCGTACTAACAATAATAAACTAAAGTCTCAATAAATAAATATTTTATTATTACAGGCGAATGCCGGTGTCGAAGCACCTTGATTATTAACAAAAATGCATGCAAGATATACGATAGTCTAAAAACCAGAGCGTTTCTTTTTCCAGAGTCGGATATTGGAAGATGCATCACTGATGTGCAACTCTTGGTCTCCCAGACATAACGTAAGTGTCATTTTAATAACTTTTAGTACATAATCATATTATATTTAGGATTCCACTCAGTAAAAGAATGTTCAAGCATTTGGTGCATTTATTATCCACTAAAAAGGACTTATTTTGTGATTATCTTACGTACATACGGTGTCAAACTAAGTTGAGCTGTACGATTTATAATTGAAAGTCTTATATAGTTTGACATTGTAATTTTATAAGAGCCCAATTTTTTTTTACTGAGTTGAATCTGTCATATTCTGCGGAGATTATGTTTTGCTTTGCGAATGGCTAGCGATCTTTGGCCAAAGATTTATTTAAAATACTTATCTCATATTATACAAAATTATATGACTATTTTTATATTTTTTGTCTGGCTTAGCGACATTCCCGATAAATTTCTATTTCAGTTTAACGGGTGTTTAACGGTAAGTGAAATTATTTTTAAATTAAATAATTCAGTGTGTGCCCCATCAATGGGGCACAATATAGGATAAAAAAGTTGGCAGTCACGGGACACCTGGCAGATGTAAAACATCTGAGCATCGTGGCACGACAGCATCATGATCATGCCATTAGCCTTCACGGCTTTCAAGTCGATTTTGCTGCCAAGCCGCGTAATTTATTTACGATGAGAATCATTCACATAAAAAATCGCGTAAAAATCCAACGTCATGTTGTTAGACGTCTGAAATCGATACAAAGTTCAAGGTATAAGTTGATTACACCACGTTGGCTATCTACCGTGTTGTGTAAGTACCTATTACTTCAGGCAAACTAGTTTATGGAAATCGTTTTTCCTCCCTTCCTTCTAAAAATATACCTATTCTGTGATAACGTGTTCTTTAGAGAAGGAAATAAAATTCCAAAACACTGAATCTGAGCTTTTATTTGTCCGTTAAAACTAAACTAATGTTTGCTTTAAAACTTTCTCATCTGAGCTCATATTGCATTCGTAAATTACCTTATTTTTATAATATTTGCTTATGACGGAAATCAAAATATTAATTCCATCCGAGTACGATGCACATTGAGTTGTTTAATCAAAATTGGCAAATTAAAACTGCGTTCGTTTCAAACTATAAAATGAAAGAGCAAAGCTGCGTCTACATCGAGTTGCTTTATGACTATTTTTGGGCTGTCCCAGGTTAATGATTGTTTTAATCCGATAATGTGTATTGCAGATTTTGCAATAAATCCTTCTATAATACAAAACTCTTGATCGAATTGAACCGTGGCTCTAAATAGTGTAGATACTTGTCTTACTAATGACTGTCTTCTTTCGGTGAAGAAAAACAACACAAAAACGATACGTAATTTCATACACGCACACTGAAGAGATTGTCTGGTTATAAATAAGATTTATCGATCATTTACGTTTATCCCTGTACAAAACCTGTGTAAATTATTGTTTTTTACATGTGAAAATATATCGTTGGCAACTATCCTAACGTGAACTGGAAAATAATTCAATCATTCATCACCGCCGATATCTAGATGGCGCTGATGTCAATATACATCGCGATGGTGTGGCTTTGTTTTCACTTTTTTTACACGACTGACCAAAAAAGGAGTGTTATGTTTTCAGGGTTCATGTATGTATGTATGTATGTATGTAAGTTTCTTTATTCCACCAAGTCCTGAACGGCTTAACAGATTTTGATGTGAAAGGTATTTTTAGATTTCTTGTATTCCTCAGAGTGACATAGGCTATATGACGTCACCATAAAAACAAAATGGCGGATTATATATGCGATAAATAGCAGACCAAAAAAAAAAATTTGATCAATCTTATCGAGTGGGGTATCAAATTGAAGGGCTTTAAAAGGCGATTTCAAAAATGTATATAACTTATATGTTTGTATGTACTTCTTGAGTAAAAACTCGTCAGTCGTGTTTTTTATTTGTAATAATTAGCTTGTTTAACCTATCTTGTCCCACTGCTGGGCAAAGGTCTCCCCCATTTTCTTCCAAACCTGTCCATCCCCTGCGAATTCCATCCATTTCTCTTCAAAATATCTAAAGTCGTCGCTCCAACGCTTCCTAGGCCTACGGTTCCTCTTTCCATTACTTGGTATCCAGTGGGTAGCTGAATCGCTTCGATCCGATCCAACGTAGTTGAGCCACTTTTAATTATATATTTATGTTTTTATTTATTAAAAATTTCAATTTTTCAAAGTTAATAGGTTGGGAGTCGCCCGTGTGGACTTGACTTTAGTGTGGTGCGAGTCTGTTGGGCCTATTAATTTGGACGTTAAAAATGTAATTGCATTTATAATCATCACGTTCGAAACGAGTTAATTACGAATGATATTTCGTTTTCGCTTTGTGATTAATTATGTAACTTTAGTTTCTTTATGAGCAGTTAAATCAATGCATTGTGAGAAAATATATAAGGATTTTCTATATAGTTTTAGGAATAGGTTGAAAAGGTCCTAAAAGTAGACTGATTTAAAATTATTCTTCATTTTCTGAACGATTGTTCAAAAAAACTAAATTTTATAAAATTTTTAGTTACTTATTATCTCATATTTTTCCTATTATAACTTAACTTCACGTTCTTAGAGTTTCATAGTACGGTTGTTAAAAAAACATTATTTACAAATGTCAAATATTGTTTATTTCTCCGAATCTCGTTCTTTTAATGTACATTATTGAGATAGGGACAAAACAAAGTAGATATTTTAACTGAAATAGGTTCGTGGTTTAGTGTCAATTGCTTTTTATAAAAATATATTTCATTTGATTTTCTCTTTAACCAAAACCTTTAAATTTCCAAATCATATATCACCATTTCTCTAAATCGGTTAAGTTTTCAGAATTGCATGAGCATGACCTATGTGTCTCAAATGCCAAAGTGCAGGCGTTTCAAATATCCCCATCAAAGTTGCATGAAACCTCGAAAGTTAATTAAGAGGGTATCGTGATATGTCAATGATTTGGTGGTTTCTGATTGGTGGAGCGGCCAAATTTTTTTTTCTATTATTTTTCAACGAATTCGAAATAAATAAAGAATGTGGATGTAAAAATATTCCAGTTCTATTTATGTACAGCATTCATAGATGAATGAGTTCATGTCAAAGCCTAAAATTGGGTTGCACCATCTAACTTTGACAATTAATATTAACCTCCGTATCGGTTAAGCAAAATATTTCTATTAAATAAGTCCATTTGATCCCTCAGATCAAATATTTTAATTATTTATTTATTCATTCTTTAACAATTAAATTGTATCAGAAAAAAAATGAAAATAAAAGCAAAACACACATAAATTAGTTAAAAAAAAATTATATACATAATAACAAATTAACTCACAGTGGCAATAACAATGCATCAATAAATTAAATTTATCATTATTATTCTTATTTTCTCAGACTCACCTTCTTGTTTTGGTCTACTGTTCTTATCTCGCAGGTCTTATTCAGTACTTTTGAATTTTAAGCTGTAATCCGCAACAAACATTTTCTCTCAAATTGCAAATTTTTCCTTTGCGTTAATTATATACTTACTCGTACATACCCTTGTTTCACGGGTGAAATTTTCGTATAATTTTATCCCGGGTGCTTCCGACACATAATCGTAACAGCTAAGTGGGAGCGTAATCCCGAGTACATTCGAGGGGAAGAGTGTTTCATCTTTTCTTCTTAGTCGTTCACTTTTGACTGGTGGTGATTATGGATCGATTTTCTCGGACTTGGCCGCGATTACTATTTATGAGTGTGTCATATTTTTAATTTAGATTACAAACATCGATGTAGGTAGTATTACTTATCGATTTATTTTTCATAGATTAATTCATTGTGTTCTAATTGGATGATATTTTACGTACCTGTTGATGGCACCGTTTTGGCCTGCACAGATCTCCACTCACATCAGCTTCGGAAACATTCTAATAGATAATCCTCCTCTAGTCGGCGACATTTCAATATAGCAAATGCAAGGAATAATATGTAAATGGCGATCGAGATTTCCCTGTGTAGAAATTGATAAATTCATAAATCTCAACAGGCAAAGCTCATTGCCCCGCAGCGGTGGTAGACATACCCAAATAGGGAGCAATATTTTCTCTACTTTGCTTCATACATCGCTTGCCTCTGCTCTGGTGTCCGAGACTAAACCATCATATTCCTCACTTATCTTTTCCTTTTACAATTTTTTATCATACTTACATCTACTTCTAATGATCATACCGCTTCTGGCTTCACGATTTTCATCTCCCTCTCCCCCTTAAACAGTCTACCTTTGTTTTAACTCGCTATGATTCAAAGCTACGCTCGCACGGGAATTTCGTTATTAAAAAGTAACCTATGTGTTATTTTTGATTTCATTCAAAACCCGTCCAGTAGTTAATTGCGTAAAATATTAATAAACATCCAAACAAACTAGAAGAATAATTCCCCACATGTGTTCACGATTGTACTTGTCACCGTTTAAGCGCAGGGCCTCTGTGACATTTGATACGTCGTCAACTAAGCAGTAATTTAGTAATGGATTATTGTAGTGCACAGCCTTTGTAGGCTTATCCTGTGTCAGTACACTTATCTCGAATATTATCCGCTCATCTACTTACAAATGGCACGAAACTAAAAGCGTCCACTGTACTTATCAGCTAGAAATATATTTAGTTTTTGTTCAGTTTATTTAAAGGTGCTCTTACACAGCAGTTACGAAATGTTAAATAACACTTACATTACTCTTAATATTCGTAAAAAAGAGAACAACTTATAGAATAATAGTAAATCATGATATCTAGAGAATCTCGCTCGGCAGTTGGGTCATGAATCTGATCCAGAAGGCGTCTCTTGGACACGGCCCGCGCATTGTGGAGATTGGAAGGAGATTCCTCTCGCTGGAGTATAGTTGGGAGATTCTCCTTTGTCATATCTTATGTGGATCTGAGAAAATTAGACATACAAGGGTTTGACTTTAGAATCCTAAACATGAAGTTACTGTTATAAACTTCTTTTTTGCATTTGGTACAGTAACAGTGTCTACGGATTATAGTATGAAGTTTTTGGTTTCACTGATGGTGCAGATCCTATGCGTACCCTAGTCTGGAACTAACTAGAGAATCCATTGCATATAAATAAGCAATTCGTAAGCCACCTTGTACTATTTTAGTATTTCCTTTTCCACCTACATACTCCTAATATGTCAAGCGTGTCTGGGTTCTGTCTTGGATACACTGACTTGTGTACTTTGATATATGTCTCCATAAAGGTACATGATAATGTTATATCAAGGGTATATACTAATTGTTTGTACCATTCTGGCTTAATAGTACCGTCACAATTAAGATTAGGAAGCAATTTAGCCTAGATTTCTTTTTCTTGTTCTTCTTTTCCCACTTTCATGTTCAGTTCTTTCAATTTTACTCTTTCGGTTACCACCATTTCATTTGATGCTCCCTTCTTACTCATGCTATCTTTGACACAATCCACCCTTTTTTTTTCGGGTCTTCCTCTATTGCTTCCTACTCTTACGTCCATATTTAGGGCCCTTCTTGTGATATGATTTTCTTTACATTATGACTGTCACACTGAAGGTCCAGGAAAATCAAGATCGGTCAAGATGGAAAATGATCTTTTTCAGATTGGCCTGGGTCTGAATTTTTATTTATATATGAATTTGTTATGAAATATAGTATAGTTGAATTAGTATCCTATAACACAAGTCTCGAACTCACTTTAGGGCTAACTCAATCTGTGAAATTTGTCCGTATATATTAATATATTATTTAATTTTGCAATAATCTATTTCTGTTGATAGGTGAGTAAGTATAGTCCTTCAAGCACGGCGGCGGTGTTTTACAATGACAATTGTTTAACAATGCACGCCATGCCTCATGCGACTTCTTCGTCGATAAAGGACAGCTCCAAGTTCGAGTTGGACTTGCACACTGAGGGTTCCGAACAAAAGTTTATGGGTAATATGTTATCACATTTGCTGTCCCATTCAACTTTGCTGATAAACAAACTCAATCGATAACAACGTCATCTGTATCTGTAAAGACAGATAAAAGCGATTATCCTTCGGCAATCAGTTAATAAGTAACTCAATATGATACGCATAGAGGGTGTTCCCAATTGTTATTTGTCAATTGAATTGCTACACCCCGTATAATTGAAAAACGATGCGTCTTTTAATGCGATATGACGGGGTGCTTTGTAAGGGTCGTTCGGTTTTTATGTTACGGATAAAGATGAATGGATATTATGATATAATAATTGCAGTATTTTGAGCGAAACAAGTATCAACTGTACTGATTTTTTTGCGAGATTAGCTTTATATTTCACGTTTAAAAAAATTCAGGAAAAATATCCAAATTCGAATACAGTATTTTTTTTAATACTACATATTTGAAAAAAGATAGTTTTCTTTAATTCCATTAAAAACATTGCGAAACAATCCTCAGCTAAGTCCTAAGTTCGATATCCAGGTCAGTCATAAATAATATAGAGCATCATATTAAAAAGTGCCCATTAAATTACAAAAAAAAATATTAGCGTGACATTGACACGAGGTCCCGGGTCCACCCTTCTCAAATCGTGCATAAAATTACAGTACAATTGCAATTGAGAGGGCATTATAATGGCACGGAAGGGTGACACTAATTCAGACGATGTTTTTGATGAGCTACATGTTGTTTTACACGACACTTTGACATTAGTGAAAATTACTCGCTTTTACGTGGCCTTTGAGTTGAGATCGACCACCACTTGCTTTCGGTGAAGGAAAACAACGTGATTGAAACCAGATGATTATCAGCTAGTGTGTGAAATGGAGAAGGCAATGGCAAACTACTCTATAAACATTGCCAAGATAGTCGTTGTGTGTTTTATTCGACATAATGACCACGTGGTCATATGGAATACGACTCAAGGAGGGGAGTTGAGATTAAGACACAAAATTTGGAGTAATTATTCCAACTCCTTCAAAATGAAAGAGAAAAAGCCATTAGGGAATATTAGGCAAGCGACACAGATGGCGGCACGAGCACATGCAGTAAGCAAACCAACTGTCTTGTCATTGTCAATGTCAAAATCAGGGCTTGTTACTGGTTGGTACCAGTACCAAATACTCATACAAAGTAACCGAAAGTATGTACGTTCTAGGAGTTTATATGGAGAATTTGGCACTGTTAGCAGTCTCCTTGCTACGTGAACTCTTCAATGAAATAACTTAGTAACTGGTACTTTTTTTATTGCATACCTAAGCAAAAACTACTAGGATGAGCTTGCAGCTCAGATACCACTCGACTGTGTCACATATTAACAAAACTTCAATATTCTTTTTAATTTTTTATTCTTTATGGAATGCACTGAAAGAGGTCTAAAACTATTGACAGACCTCCTTCATTCGACAAACCCTGGTCAAAAATATATTTTGACATTGACAATGCTAGTGCTCCCCATTGGCATTTCTTCTCAGTAGTCGCTTCCAAATGCTAGTAGTTTGTAGCTTTGAGATTTAAAAAACAATATAACGTTTTTAACATGAAAAAGAGCATGTGAAGGCCATAGTATTTTTTTACTTTTGGCATACCAAAATTACACTTAAAGCATTTTCTCTTGTAGTTTACTGGTCGGTTAAAAAAAGGAAAGAAAAATAGGTACTCTTCAAAGAAAAATAGTCGATAGTCCGTCACTGGTCCCCAGTAGCGCGGTGGTAATGAGGCAGCGTGCAGGATTCAGTTTACTTCCCACGCTCGATTGCCTCTCATTTTTTATCCCGAGGGATTAGCAAGATTGACAGTAATTTACACTTAGCACTGCATACTGATCAGATCGAGTTTCCCATTATATGGGAATGCTCCCGATTTGTAATGGAGGGTGTCATTTTGTCACTTTATTCTATGTTAAGGTACTTCTATTTCACTCTTTATGATTCCTTTTTTTAATAAAATTGGTTTTTATAATAAGTATTTTTAAAATAAATTTAATAATTTTTAAAAAATGTCTAATGTGAAATAATATGTTTGCGGAAACTTGGCCATCCACTCAATTTCGGAATAGCTAGACCATTCTAGCTATTCCGAAATTGAGTGAAAGACGCAAATAATAGTCTAGAATCAGACGCAGTTACAGGCTAAAAAACTTTAAATGGCGCTGCTACCTTCGTATAAACCAAAAGAAATTACGCCCTTACCATTTAATTTTATATCGCCTTAAATAGAAAAAGCTGGGATGAATTCAGAGAACTTTCTTTTTTACGTCGTCCACCCAAAGTGTTCGGTTACAAATCAATTTGGATGCAAACCGACAGGGGCGTAAAACAGGTAGGTCGGACCTACCAAAACTATCAGTTTAAAAGTGGTCGGTGCAATAAAGTTGTTACTTGGGAGTCTGAGCGCGCGCCGAACATCTGTTGGCTTTGGTTAGAATACCGAGGGTATGGAAGTAGGGTTGTGGCGTTTGAGAGAAAGTTGAAACTTTTTGAAAATACAATGTGTACATTTTATTGCCTTAACCCACGTTTGTAGTGTATATAAAGGATACTATTGAAATTTATGTATGTATTTAAATTTTTTATGATTTATAAAAAAATAACATTGTTGATCTAAATCCGTACCTATCACTACGATACTATAAATGTGTTTCTGTTTGATAATTTTTTTATGTGTAGATAGTTTGAAGCTGGAGCACTCTCCAGCTTCAAACTATCTACACTACATAGGATACTTCTGGTGCAGCTAGAAAAAACAATATTTTCTCAGTATTTTTAGTTAAGTAACTTTAATTATTAAATAAAAAAACATAATCGTATTTAGTAAGTCTGAATATGTAGCTGTATCAAATCAACTGTACTTTTTTACCAAGCTAATCACGATTGGCACTGACATGGTTCCTAAATGCTGATCAAAGATCTTAGAGACGTTATCGAAACGTACTTTGTAAACAGCTTTATCCCTGTACCCTCGCTGTTGGCATTTGTATCTAGCGGGTCAGAATTACTCATAAATAATTTAAAGTAATCCAAGAAAAACCTTGGTCTGCGAGGTTCGACGACATTATTATTGCATAGACGTACACATACTCCAAGTGACATGAGAGCGAATAGTCTTTTTAGGGTTCCGTACCTCAAAAAGATAAACGGAAACCTTATAAAATCACTTTGCTGTCAGTCTGTCCGTATGTACTGTCAAACTTTTTTTTTCTCAGGAACGCTTAAAGGTATCAAGTTGAAAGTAATATCAAATACTTAAATCCACGGTCTCTTTCAGCAGTAAAATAATCAAAATTATACGTCTACGCGATCTAGTGGTATGACCGTAAATGTTGCGACTTTTCGCAAATTTTGCGATTTCAGACGGGAATCAAAACCTATGGGGTACTTAACGTTGACCTAAAATTAAGAAACTTGGCAAAAAGCAAGGTCTTATCCCTCCGGCCGTCTTCAGAACCAGAGTTTCGGAACTTCTAATAGTACTTGCACAGGAATAAATCTGAAAAGTGTAAATATGTTTTTGGCAGTCTAAAAAGAGTGTTACAAACTTACTTTGCGCTCGATGCATTATGAATCCTAGGGATCGAACTGCAAGGTTAAGTTTGTTTTGGAAACCTAGTCTTTTAGAAAGAGCTGTAATGTGAGATGCTTTGCGTGTACGGAACCCTCGGTGCGCAAGTTTGACTCGCACTTGCCTGGTTTTTTGTGTATTTCACGCCTTGGAACTATTTAATTGCAATTAAAACGCGTTTCAACTTAAAACAGTTTTATCTTCAGTATTAAAAATCGTAAGATACAGTTAAGGGTCTCGGACATAATATATAATAGTATCTATAGTACATATATTAGCTGTGCCAAAAACCAGTCAGGACGGTCGTGATTTTTCTTCTTATTATTTTTATGTTGCATTATATTTAAGTATTAAGTATGCATCTTCTTTATTCTCTGTGATAAAATCGGACTATTGATGACTGATTGGTACGAGCAACATTTTTTACTTATAGTTTTATTTTATAAGTTAGTTTTTTGTTATTTAACTGTACATTGTAAGTACTTAGTAAAGTTCACACTAGTTTTTGAACTGTGTCTGCCCTGGTATATTAGTTCACCAGTTTCGGCGTGAACAAGTAACATACAAAGTTACTTTTTGTAAGTGTGTAAGTACGGAAATACGGCAAACTTCCCTTTGAAACGCTAATTATGTTCGTCATAAGTTTACATACTTTTTAGGTACCTATAATATTTATAACAAAGATAAATATATTTAATACTAGCCTTCGTCCGCGGCTTCGCCCGCGTGAATTTCCCACGGGAACAGTGTTTTTTCCCGGGATAAAAGGTACCCTATGTCCTTCTCCGTACTTCCAGCTATGTGTATGCGAAATTTCAGGAAGATTGGTTCAGTAGATAAAGCGTGAAGAGGTAACAAACAAACAAACAAACTCACTTTCGCATTTATAATATTAGTTAGGATTATAATATCTGTTTCATGATTTTAGTTAATTTGTAGGTATGCATATTACAAAATATCTATAGGGCGAAAAGTTAACAAAAATAAATTTATTTTAAGATGAAACCATTTTTTTTTATTTAACCTATATTTAAAGAAAAAAATTCAACTATACTTTTTACTAAGCTTCACGATTGGCATTGACAAGGTTCCAATTTATTTTTTTAAACCAATTAAGTATTACATATTTAAACTCTTTACTATTATTCAGATGTCTATGGGATTTCCTAACCATTGATTTTATAAATAAAAAATAACCGTGTAGTTTTAAACAATTTCGTGTGCAGGTCCTAAACATTTTATTTAAATATTGACAGAATAAGGGCATTTTAAGTGACCCATGTAAAAGAGGTGATGTTAACTTCATAAATAATTCATTTGTTGGAGAAACTACGGGATTGTCGTGGCTATGAATTAATAAAAAGATATTTGCCGGATAGTACCTACGTATTGCATGAACAAAATACATTTTTAAATTTAAACTGGATTCAAAGAAAAGCTAGACAGCTTTCTAGTTCGTCTTGTGAGTTGTGACTAAACAAAATTAAAGGGCATGAAAACTAAACTAACCAAATCATTTTTTCTGGGCAAACAAACAAAATTAAAAGCCGATTTAGTATTTTAAAGGTATATAAATAAATAAATAAATATATACGGACAAATCACACAGATTGAGTTAGCCCCAAAGTAAGTTCGGGACTTGTGTTATGGGATACTATGACAAGTAAAAATAAATAATTATTAGTTTTTCACTGTTAATATTTCAGATTTCTCTTTTATTATTTTTAATACATATTTCTATTTTGAATATATTTGTTATTCAATAAAATGAATAAAATAAAAAAATATATAAAATAAAATATATTCGTAAATAAATAAAAATAAATTGATACTTAACATCAACATAAAATATTGATTAAAATTTTACTGATTCTGTAAATAAAGTATTACCTATTTATTATTCATACAGAGACAAAAATAAATAAATATTTACAGACAAATCACACAGTTCGAGTAAGTCCCAAAGTAAGTTAGACACTTGTGTTATGGGATACTAACTCAACGATATTATATTTTATAACAAATACATATAGTATAGATAAACATCCAAGACCCAGGCCAATCTGAAAAAGATCATTTACCATCTTGACCCGACCGGAGATCGAATCCGGGACCTCCAGTGCGACAGTCGAGTGTGATGACGGTTGAGCCACTGAGGTCATCTATACGAAAAAAAATGTTAAAAGCCCATGTTTTTCACCAGGGCGACCTGTTCAGCGGTCTAAACGATGGGCTGCTCAGCCGCGCGGAGGCGCTAGCGGCGGTGGACATCAGCAAGCACCAGTCAGGACCCCAGCCCGGCCCACCATTGCCGCAGCTCAAACACGACATGGTCTACCACCACTCCGTAGGGGGACCCCCGCCACACAACGCCAGGCCGCATCAGGTACATTTGTAACTGTATAGACCATTTATGGAATAGAATTCCTTTCACTTCTTTAAGGACTTCTTCTTTTTCCTTTCACTAAGGTTGCTTGGAAGAGATTGATTGGTTGATTGATTGCTAAGGCTACCTATTGTTCGCTTCACAATGTTTCTGTTCAATATATTTGGTTCAATAAAGAATTTTTACTTACATATATGTTAAAATTGACATTCGCACTGAGTGTCTGATCTACAAGCATGTATCAAACTGATGCACACACCTCGAAACAAATAATTGAAAAACTAGAATTATTCTTAAGTTCTTTGGGAAACCCCCACTACGAAATGCCAACACAAACACACAATATAAAGTACTTACATTATCTTTATATTGTGACCTCACAGGCAAGAGTTTATAAAAAAAGTCCGCAGTCAGTAACACCCTGCAAATCTACCAAAACACAATTTTAAAACGATAAAAATACAAAATCAGCAATGTTGCAATGATATGAATCGAATTGAACTCGCATAAAACTAAAGTGTACTCGTAAAGATGTTTCTGAATTGGTTCGCTCGGCGCCTTGCTCCACATAAATATAATAATATCATAAAGGAGAGATGGAAATCTTCCCGGGAATCGAAGGGGCTTCCCTCCTCTGGGAATCCCCGTCGAGGGGCGAGACGTATGTGCCTGCCTGTAATTTTATGCACTATTCTTGTTATGTGATGTAATGTAGTCTTTTGGAAACGATCTTGAGTGGAATATGCTAATTTAGTTCTCCGCTCCTTTGTCGGTTGTTGTAGGTACCTACACAGTATTAGGTACATAGAATTGTACATAAAATTATACGCAATCATGTTTGTGTAGAGTACCTATATGCGTAAATATCTAAAAATATGTATGTGTGAAATGAAACTGGTAAGTATCTGAAATTAGGAGCTCTCTCTGAAGTTTCGCAATGGTGAAGTTTATATTCTGTCGAATCCGTTAAAACGTTTATGTAATGGTGGAACCTTAGCATAGATATTACGATACATGTAATATCTACTGTTTAATGATTGATACGACGTTTAATATACTGTTGGTGCCTTAAAAAGAAAGGTTAGAGAACTTTTGAAATAAATTGTAACAATTTCATGATATGTTAGTTCATCTTTGTTAAAATTGTTTAGTATTATGTGATAAGCGGTGCTGAGAGCACCTTTAATTATATGTTTTTTAGTAATATTGTATTGTGTTTTTGTTTGTTTACCCAAAAAAAAAGAAAAAAAAAGAACCTTATATTGTCCGGATATCAATGGGTGGAACGATCCAAGCAGCTTCAGTATACATTTCAAATTAAAACTACCTATTTTTATTGTTTTAACGGACGAAATCTGAGTGCCTTAGCTATTACTAAAAATTAGACAGACATGAAGCTTACGAGTACCTGCAATACAACAAATATGTCTGTTACAACAACAAGTACAACATAAAACACAGCACAACTCAAAGAACTTCCAAAAATCACTAACCCTCCCCACGCGCCGCAATAAAAACGATATTACTTCGGAAAAAAACTAGAAATTTTCCAATTTCCCCCAGTCCCTACCCGAGATCGAACCGCGTAACGCCGGCTTTATCGCCACGGAACCCGGCCGTTTGGGGTTCCGCACATGCCCCTAATCCGTAGATATAGTGGGGCCGACCCATCTGATTCGATTATATTTTATAGAGCCGTGTAGACACCCATGTCTCCTTGTACTGCTATAAATATTATGAGTGATTCCCCTTCGTCATTATTTTACAATATTTTAGTTAGAAAGGAGCTGTTTCAATCTTTGTTTGGTCAAATCTTGCTAAATAAAAGTACTAGAATACGAAAAAATTAAGCAATGTTCATGTATCTACGATTGGCCGGAAATACCAATAGCAATGTAATTAGCCAGAATAAAAAATACTGTAAACACCTACGCAACCTCCTCGTGTTCAACCAAGAACACAGAAAAAAATAATGTCATATGAAAAAAATCTAGCTTTATACGTTTAAGAAGGTGTTCAAGTATTTGCAAGGACTATTAGCTTGATTATAAGTAAATTAAAAAGTACTATAATAACGTAAGTGCCTAGTACAAATTTAAGAATAAAAATTTATACTCAAGGAATTTGTTAATGCTTGCTAACGTTACACCTTGAGTATTGATATGTGTTTTTCGTAATTTTTTCACAGTGCAATACTTTTATGTATCCATTTAAACTTTTCAGTTTAATTTATCATAAAAATCGATATGAAATAACTTTGTATTATCAACAATATTTATAAGGGAAACACAAATACTTGACGGAATTCGCGCAACAATAGCATAAAAGACTGCTTTCAAGTGTCCGTCAATACGTCACGGGGCCACCGAAATAAAGGGTAAACAAACATAGCAACTTAAACAACACTGAAAGTGGGAAGGGGACGCACTGGCGCCCCTGCGCACGCGACAATTGTCGCAGGCCACAGGGGACTGGGTTGTAGTTTATCACTGGGATATTGTTTAAAAATCAACCGTGTAACGCTACAATGTCGTATGGGGACGTCATAAAAATGTGGGACCTTTATATTATTAAAGCAAAGATTATTTGCTTTTTAACAACTTTAGTTGTGGAAATGAAACTAAAATATAAATTAAAACTAACTGAAAAATAAACTAAAACTAACTAAAAAATAACTCCTAATAAATTAAAACTATAAGAAGAAAATGTACCGCTGGCTGGCAGCATTGCCACCGTTGGATGGCAATGCTTATTCTTTGAGAAGAGAACTCACCAACCCTCTGGTCACACGACTCCTCGCGCAGCTTTTTGCTCAAAAAACGAAAAAGTTTATGAGTTTATGAGCAGAAGGACCCTACGGGCCTAATGTTTCATGTTTTGTTATAACTGTTGTGGAAATTAGTTGAGAAACCTCCACAATTCCACATGCCACTTCTGTGGAATCCTTTCTTAGTGCTCTCCTCTTTGCTAAATCACCCCGTTTAGATAACCAGTCATTTCGCTACCTTGTAAATTTCAGACAAAGACTTCTTACAGTCTTGGTCGTTTTCAGATCTAGTCTTTCGAACGATTAGTTAAATTTATAGACATTTTTGATCCTTACCACTAAATTTCAAATTTCTACGTTCAGCGGTATCGTCTATATCAGTCGCAGTGTCCTCAAGGACCTCTATCCTCTCTTTAGTCGTATTTCCTTATGACTGAGGGTCGTGGTCATTATATGGAATGAAACACACACAACTACTCTCATGGCATCTTTAATGGAGTGGTTTGACATTGCCATCTCCATTTCACACATTAGCTGATAATCATCAACCAGACTGCCGGTTTCCTCACGATGTTTTCCTTCACCGGAAGCAAGTGGTGGTCGATGAAAACTAACATGAGTCAGATTGGTATACAAACTCATGGAGCCCGGGCAGGATTCGAACCAGGGATTTTGTATCCACAGGCGCGCGCCCTACCACTCGGCCACCACCGCTTCCTATACTCCTCTATAATATACCCACTAGCAAGGGCCCGGGACTCTCTTCCCGCGAGAATTTCGGGAAATCCACTCTTATAGTGCTCCCCTACACTCCCTAATGAGCCCACATGCCAAATTTCAGCTTCCTACGCCCAGTATAGTTTTGGCTGTGCGTTGTCTGTCAGTCACTCAGTAACGGAGGATTTTTAAATATATTGATGATATAGATTTCTACTAGCATGTCGAATCTAGCAGATTCAATTTGTGACTACCGATACTCCGCCACTACCAAAGCATTATCCGTTGCGTTACCTGGCCCTTAATTCTACTGATTACAAACGCACTATATCGTGCCTTGAGTATCAAAAGCAAGAGAAATCGTAATAAAACATAGAAGTTTTACAGAGATCTTGTTGTCTTAGTTCAATCTCTTGAGATACGAAATTTACGATCGGCCTCCTGGTCTTTGCGTGTGTAGCAGGATGGACATTTGGACAAGCAGGGCAAGACATAAGATAATAGTCGCGGCCGAAGCCTGGCAACACCGGACCGGATGTCGGGATACGATGCGGTGGAAGGAAACACAGCCATCTTAGCGTTGGCATCCTTGCTCATCTACGAGCCACTCACATCACAAGATCTCCGAAGCCTGGCAACACCGGACCGGATGCGGGGATACGATGCGGTGGAAGGAAACACAGCCATCTTAGCGTTGCCATCCTTGCTCATCTACGAGCCACTCACATCACAAGATCTCCGAAGCCTGGCAACACCGGACCGGATGCGGGGATACGATGCGGTGGAAGGAAACACAGCCATCTTAGCGTTGCCATCCTTGCTCATCTACGAGCCATTCACATCACAAGATCTCCGAAGCCTGGCAACACCGGACCGGATGCGGGGATACGATGCGGTGGAAGGAAACACAGCCATCTTAGCGTTGGCATCCTTGCTCATCTACGAGCCACTCACATCACAAGATCTCCGAAGCCTGGCAACACCGGACCGGATGCGGGGATACGATGCGGTGGAAGGAAACACACACAAACAGCGTTGCCATCCTTGCGCACCTACGAGCCACTCACATCACAAGATCTCCGAAGCCTAGCAACACCGGACCGGATGCGGGGATACGATGCGGTGGAAGGAAACACAGCCATCTTAGCGTTGCCATCCTTGCTCATCTACGAGCCACTCACATCACAAGATCTCCGAAGCCTGGCAACACCGGACCGGATGCGGGGATACGATGCGGTGGAAGGAAACACACACAAACAGCGTTGCCATCCTTGCGCACCTACGAGCCACTCACATCACAAGACCTTTAACTTAAGGAAATAAAGTAGACCATGCAGCGCCAATATAATTACAGTCATACTCTTTATTTCTTTATAATTAGGAACTGCACTGACAGTTGCCCAAGGCGTGCAGTGAGCTGAAGTTACATTAATACACATTACCCAGGCTTCATAAGCGAATAATCTGAGAGAAGCACCAAATGAGCAGACATTATTATTAGTACAATACCTAAAACGAGGCACTAAAGATGATGATGGTACTGTACGATTAGTAATATAGTCTGTGGGGTGGGGTGCGTAAACCGAACACTATAACTGTAGCCGTCATGTCCAAATGACAATCATATTGCGTTTATATAGGAGCCATCAAATTGCACTGGTGTGACCCCCACGTGCGTGTGGGGAACAGTTGGGCCACGAAATGACAAGCAAGCGTACAAGCGTTTTTAGATGACTTATGCAGTAATTGCAAATTGCTAATAATTTTATTGTTGGTTATATAACACATTTAAAATTTTATTATCTATATTAATTAGGACTCTTGAATCAGACAAAATTTGCAATTTAAAGTTAAATATTTCACTAACGGATCCCTAAATTACAAAATGGTCTACATAACTCATAATAATTTATCAAGTGACGATCGAAACGACGAATCCGTGGCCTAACGGTTATCACGCCAGACTGCCACACCGGGGGTCCCGGGTTCGATCCCCGGTCAGGTCAAGATGGAAAATGATCTTTTTCAGATTGGCCTGGGTCTTGGATGTTTATCTATATATGTATTTGTCATAAAATATAGTATCGTTGAGTTAGTATCCCATAACACAAGTCCCGAACTTACTTTGGGGCTAACTCAATCTGTGTGATTTGTCCGTATATATTTATTATTTATTTATTTATTTAATCAAGAGAAAAACAAAACATCCCCAATTTAGGTGTAGGCGATGCACCCAATTTTTTTTTCTCTGCATATTATTATAGTTTCCTAGTATTAATATTCTCCGAGCTAAGCCTCGGACAGACAGACGGACAGACATGAATGCCCCGAAAAAATTCTGGACCTTCCCTTAAAGATGACGTACACACAGTACTTAATAATAAATTAAAATATTATGTAGGTATTAAAAATATTTAATATTACTTAAAAGGCAGTGATCCTCGCATTTGTACTTGCAAATACTGTTGTAGAAGTCTCTGTACTTGTTATCTATAACAAATACAGAGACTTCTACAACAGTATAAGAATAAAATCCGCTAGTGTTGTGGCCCGCGCAGTTCTCACACCCGTATAAATTCAGCTACTTGTCCAAATCATAACGTTGCGATACAAATCACTATTAACGGAATATAATTTATTTAATATCCACTTGCAATCCCATCGAGCCCGACGCCAGTGATGGGAACTGTGCTGTTGTCGATAATTATACTATTTTTGTTGCATACTTAACTAAAAGCTATTTATTTTATTTTCAAACCTGTTAACTTATTGGTTAATTTTTATTAGTTATGAGTATTTAATTTTAATGGTGATTTTATTTTAAATTCCAACACATTGAATTGGAATAAAAAAATATGAATAATAATTATAGAGAAATGGATAATTGTAGAGAATTATTTTATACATGATTGAAACTTATCGCCTTAGTTCTGAATTTCTTCAACTGTTTTTCATTGGGTGTCTCACTTGGGGTCATTTTAATCAACATAGTAGAATATAATAAAATAAAAATATTGAGTTTTTAGTTTAATTTTCTGTCTAAATTAAACTAAAAACTCGATCCATTCGGTATTCTTTGTAACTGCACACTTATCAGGATCGTAACAGTTTTACCTCGAAACCAAATGCGATATGGTACCGATCCGTTTTTGATTTGATGTGAGCTTCGACGTTTATCGACTATCGATATCGACGTACTGACGTCACTACTCTGAAAATGACATGGGGTGGCTCCCTTATTACGTATACACAATGACATACGCCTGCTAGGGATGTTTGTCTGTATGTTACAAATTGTAGGGCTCCAAATGATGGCTGCGCACCTGTGTGGTTTTTGAAGCGAGGCCCAATTAGGCAGATATGGGCTAAAATATGATTTATTCGATGGGTTTTGGGGAAAATTCCAAATTCAAGCTGTCCTACTGACTCATGTACAAAATTTTATTTAAATCGTGAAAAGTATGTTTTATTTAAATCGTGTAAAGTGTGGTCCACACACATCTTCAATATCATTATAATCAACGTTAAATTAATCTCACTTTCTTTAAAAAATCTAGGTAGATTTGAGGTAGATGCAACTTCAGAATTTGCATTACTTCCTATTGAAAGTGCAACGTAAATTATCATAAGAGGATTTGATAAAATCCTCTTACGCTATCGAAAGGGAATTAATTATCATACTTTGGAACAAAATTTGTCGCTTGCTCTTTATAATAATAACTAGCTTTTTCCCGGGATGATAGGTACCCTATGTCCTTCTCCGTACATCCAGCTATGTGTATGCCAAATTTCAGGAAGATTGGTTCAGTAGATAAAGCGTGAAGAGGTAACAAACAAACAAACAAACCAACAAACCAACAAACAAACTCACTGTCGTATGTATGTATGTAGTAAAATCACTAATGTTGTATATCCACGGAAACCAATGTTGTAAATATATGTTGTACTTGACCGATGTGGTATATTTGTAAGTTCACTGTAGTGTTAAGAAAAAGAAATAAAATGTCTTGACTCCAGATTTAAGTGTTTGTGCCAGGTATATGAATTAAAGTCACTTTCACTGAATATTTAAGTTTATTGACACTGTCCACACAATTTCACAAATTTTACTAAGGAAAATGGAATGACGTATTTACGCGTAGCTATACTCGCGAACGAAGTGCCATGCAACGAGGTGGCTTATCGGAATACCGGGAGAGACTAAGGAATGGCTAGAGCGCTGCGCGCTCGCCGGCAAAAACGCTGACTAGGCGAATGCCTATGTGTCGCTACATCATTCCACCCCTTTTTTAAAAAAATTTTACATAAAAAAATGTTTAATACTAAAGTTTGAGAAACATTGCCTTAATAATAAAGTTTCATTCCACTTCATACTAAAAGTAATCAAAAGATTGAGAACCACTTGCGATTATAAGAATTACAATGCAAATTGCAGACTAAACATTTGATATCAGTTAACAATAACAATGTTATAGTACGACACAAGAAGTTACGAGAATGTTCCTTTGAATAACAAAGTATACAATTTCATTTATGCTAATTAGTACAGTCAGTAACAAAATTTTCTACATTAAAATTTTATATTTAACATTCTCCAAATAAAAGAAAATATGCACTTTAATATGTGTATAAAATCATGTATAAAAGTGTATAAGGTAAATTGTATAGAAAAAAAATGTGTGTTCTCAAAAAATACTTTTGTAAAAAAAATGTAAACAATGTTCTTAAAAAATAGTAGGTATACCGTACTTAGCTTAGAACTACTCTAGGGTGTTCGGTCTTCGGCTGAACGGTTTCCACCTTAACTATAGGCACGGTAGTAGAAGTGACAACCTTTATCTCCTTTTTTCAACCAACGCCTCACACTCTTCTTGCATTGTCTGCGTAACACGCAACAAGTAATCAGCGTTAAAAGTATGCACATTACGAGTAGTATAATTTCGTACTTGATCATTGAGTTCTCGGCTCCAACATTACTTTGGGCAACTACTACTTCTTCCTTAGTTTGCTGATTTCCCATCTTTATAAGAATGGTATTTTAAAAATTGTATGCTCACTTCAATACGTTGAAAGTAAATGAGAAAAATGTTAAAAAAAATGTTGTCAAATCTACTGTGCTTGTTTACTTAACCTAGTTACAATTGTGTGAACATAAATGCTTACTCTAATAAAAAACGTACTGGTGGTTTGCACACTCTGCCACTGCGTGACACAATAACTTTAGGGTTGTCAACTACCTTATTATTCTCAGACGTTTGGATGGTGACAGATTTTTGTTTCTTTTTTAAGGCTAAATTAACTGATTCCTTTTCTAAATTATCAGATTCGTCCTCTAAAACGTAAGCTGGTTTCAATCGATCGATCGAAATTTGAGCTTGCCTTTCAGGAAATTGAATTTTATAAACTTTATCTCGCCTGCTTATGACCTTAAATGGGCCATCATAAGGAGGTTGTAGTGGTTTTCTAACAGCGTCATTTCTGACGAAAACTTTATCACAATTCCTTAAATCAGAATGCACAAAAAATTTTCGAGAACTCGTATTTACACGGTTAACAGGTTTTAAATTTTTAATTATACTTTTTAATTTAGAAATATAACTGTCACTATCCAAATTAATATTCTTACACTCATCATAAAATTCACCTGGTAAACGTACTGTAGTTCCGTACACTAACTCGGCAGGACTAACATTTGTGTCAACCCTAACAGCTGCCCTTAAACCTAGTAAAACTGTAGGTAATTCGTCCACCCACGACTTACTGGATAACCGTGCAGCCAAAGCCGATTTTAATGACCTATGCCAGCGTTCGACCCTACCATTACTTTGTGGGTGATATGGGGTTGTACGCAACTTTCTTATTCCCATGAGTAACATGAGATGTGAGAAAAGGTTACTTTCAAATTGACGTCCTTGGTCGCTAGTCAACCTAACTGGACATCCGAATCTAACAATCCACCCCTCGTAAAGAATTCTGGCAACTACCTCGGCTGTCATTTCCTTAATGGGAAATGCTTCAGGCCAACGGGTATAACGGTCAATAATTGTAACACAATACCTATAACCATCCGGTGATGTACTAAGTGGACCTACGATATCAATATGTATGTGTTCGAAACGATCACTAGCTTCGAATGTACCTAAATCGGATACAGTGTGTCTTTGAATTTTCGCCTTTTGACAAGGAATACAAGCTTTTGCCCATCTGGCTATATCTATATTCATTTTCTCCCAAAAATACCTATCTTTAATTAATTTTTTGGTAGTTCGAATGCCAGGATGGCTTAAATTATGTAATTCATTAAATACTGTTCGCCTAAAACTTTCCGGCAAATAGGGTCTTGCTCTACTAGTAGACGTCTCGCATAACACGTACTGATCGCTACCTGGTAATATGATTTGCTTAAACTGTAAATCGCTGCTAAGTTCCCCTAACGTTTGCTCAAGTTGTTTATCACTACTTTGTACACGTGATAATTCTCCGAAGTCAATAGCTGTGGGACAATATATTGTTTCAACTCGGGATAAAGTGTCAGCAACGACATTCTCACTCCCACTTACATGACGAATATCGGTAGTAAACTCACTAATAAACATGATTTGCCTAGCCCTTCGAGGTAACTCTTTCTCACTTCCCATTTTACTGAAAGCAAAAGTAAGAGGCTTATGGTCAGTATAGACTATAAATTCACGTCCTTCTACCATATACCGAAAGTGAGCAATTGCCATATAAATGGCCAAGAGCTCCCTATCATAAGTACTATATTTCTTTTGGGCCTCAGACAATTTCTTAGAAAAATAACCTAAAGGTTTCCATGCGTTACCTTGTTTTTGCTGAAGTACGGCGCCAACACATGTCTCTGATGCATCTGTCATCAGCGCCAAAGGTGTGCTAGAGTCAGGATATGCTAATAAGGCTGCCTTCCTTAAACTTTCCTTGCACAGATTAAATTGTGAGTTCGCCGTTTCCGTCCAAACAACTAAAGTTTTATCTTTTTCTTGGTATTATGGAGATACTTATCTAATTCTGACTGGATCTCCGCGGCTTGAGCTATATGGGGTCGATAAAAATTTAACATACCTAGGAATCTTCTAAGTTGTTCCACTGTGGTGGGGCGGGGAAACTCGATGATGGCGTTCACCTTCTCCTCCAACGGCCTTATACCCTCAGTGGTAACTTCATGTCCTAAAAAGTCTAGTTTTTCCTGTTCAAAAATACATTTAGAAACATTTATTGTAATACCAAATTTTTCTAATCGGTCAAATACCATTTTTAAGTGTTCACGATGCTGAATGACGTCATCTGACGCGATAATTACGTCATCAACAAAAATGAATAAAAATTCTAAATCAGGAAAAACACTGTGATTCATAAATCTTTGGAATGTTTGAGCTGCATTTCTTAAGCCAAAAGGCATACGCGGAAACTCAAATAGTCCAAAAGGTGTTATTACTGCAGTTTTCTCAATATCGCTCTCATTTACGGGTACGCAATTATACGCTCTATTTATATCTAAACGTGAAAATATTTTTTTATTAGCTAGAACATAAGTAAAATCTCGCAACCTTGGGACAGGATACCTATCAGGTTTAGTGAGTGAATTTAAACGTCGATAATCCCCACAAGGTCTTATCTGCCCATTTTTCTTAGGGACAATGTGCAGAGGGCTGGCCCACGCACTTTTACTGGGCCTACAAATCCCCATATCACACATAAGTTTAAATTCTTCTTTAGCTTTACTATACCTGTCGGGAGGCAAAGGTCTAGCCCGACAACGAACTGGCTGGCCTTCAGTTTCAATAAAATGACATACATTGTGCTTAGGTACTTCTTTAAATGTTACTGGCTTAGTAAGCTCTGGATATTTAGATAACAAATCGTAAAAAGGATGCTTATCGTCCAAAGTTTTAATTGAGCAATCTTTTAATTGCGAAATAGAAGCAATAACATTAAGATTTGTTACCTGATCAACTAATTTTTTTGCATTAAAATCAACTAGTAACTTATATTTACTTAAGAAATCCGCACCAATAATCGGTTGTCTTACGTCAGCAACAATAAAAGTCCACTGGAATGCACGTCTCAGCTTTAAGTCCAGCACCATGCTATGTAAACCGTAAGTTCGTATAGATGTACCGTTTGCCGCATACAGTTTATAATCGTCACACTCACTTTGTTTATTATTTTTACGCACTGCCCAACGCGGTAGCACTGACACATTTGCACCACTATCCACTAAAAAACGCAATTTAGAACGTTGGTCCGTAACACAGAGGCGGTTATTCACTGAATTGACCGCGCAGCCCCCGCCGCTGACTGCACTGTATTTAGTTTTCCGGATTGCTGTCAGCTTTCCAGTTGCAGGGTTGCACGCATTTATTGGCCTTCTTCTTGTAACGGTAGTGGTAGTAGCAAAGCCAATTAGGGTTGGATTTATTACCCTGACTCGACGTCCCCTGTCGTGTCCTAGACGACGATCGTGAGCGATTTCGGTTTCCGTTATTGTTCCGACGGTATGATCCGGGTTGATTTTGCTCCATTTTCCGGATGCGTTCACCTAATTTATGAATTTCGGCTATTATATTAGTTGGACTAGGATTGATAGCATTTACCTCCGCCGGGCGCGCATTCTCCATTACCTTATCTGCCATCAGGGCTAATTTTTCTAGGTCTTTGATATCTGACACTGTTAAAACGCCGCGCACCCATGTCGGCATGTGATTTAGCCACATAACACTCAAAGTTTCGTCCTTGAATTTTCCTTGTGCCAAATCTTTCATACGTCTCAAGAGTTGAGATGGTTTTTGATCTCCTAGTTCTAGTCCGCCAATCAATTTTTGGAGTTTTTTATTTTCGGATTCCTCATATACTTCTAAAAGTCTGTTTTTTACCGCTTCACATTTTCCCGTCGCTGGAGGGTTCATTAATATGTCAGAAACTTGCTGAATTGCCTCTTTTCCTAGTTTCCCAATGATGAATTGGTACTTATTTTCATCTGACCATTTTTGTGGTGCTAAAATAGCTTCTGCTTGGAAAAACCAATGCCGAGGAAGATCTGTCCAAAATTCCGGTATGCGAGCAGAAAGTGACACTGATGAAATTTCCGGTTTAGTGTCTTCGCCACTGGTCGACATTTTTCCAGCAATGCGTAGTACAAATACTATTTAAGTGGGCTTTTAAATTATGCGCGATAATCGCCCTTAACTATTGCGCTGAGCCTCTCCCGGTAAGTGACGACAATAATTTCTTCTTACCTATGCAGTCTTGGGTCACCAATGTCGTATGTATGTATGTAGTAAAATCACTAATGTTGTATATCCACGGAAACCAATGTTGTAAATATATGTTGTACTTGACCGATGTGGTATATTTGTAAGTTCACTGTAGTGTTAAGAAAAAGAAATAAAATGTCTTGACTCCAGATTTAAGTGTTTGTGCCAGGTATATGAATTAAAGTCACTTTCACTGAATATTTAAGTTTATTGACACTGTCCACACAATTTCACAAATTTTACTAAGGAAAATGGAATGACGTATTTACGCGTAGCTATACTCGCGAACGAAGTGCCATGCAACGAGGTGGCTTATCGGAATACCGGGAGAGACTAAGGAATGGCTAGAGCGCTGCGCGCTCGCCGGCAAAAACGCTGACTAGGCGAATGCCTATGTGTCGCTACATCACTTTCGCATTGATAATATTATTTGGGATTAGGATAATAAATAAATATATATGGACAAATACGGACAAATCACACAGATTGAGTTAGCCCCAAAGTAAGTTCGAGACTTGTGTTATATATTATATATTAGCTTTTATTTCCACTCATCTAATTATTTCTCTGTTTATATATTATTTAAAATTTAAAATTTCTATTTTTTGCTAATGCGTGGTCCCTTGTGGGTAAAAGCCTCCTCCATCTTTTTCCACTTTTGCTTGTCTGAGGCAAGTGATGTCATCCAATTTTTTCCTGCTATTTCTTCTATGTCATCAGACCATCTTTTCTTTGGTTTCCCTGCCTTCCTTTTGCCTGTAGGGCCATGCCATTTTGTAATTCGGTGAGTCCATCTCCTGTCTTTGTACCTTGACAGATGTCCGGCCCATTTCCATTTAAGACTTAAGCCATATTCGAGAGCATCCATTATGTTGGTCTTCTTACGGATATCGGCGTTCCTTGTTTTTTGTATTCGTCTTAGCTTTAGGATAGACCTCTCCATTGCATGTTGGCATGACAAAAAGAAAAGACTTGTGTTATGGGATACTAACTCAACGATACTATATTCTATAACAAATACGTATAGATATACATCCAAGAATAAAAATAATAATATAATATTCTACCGGGTACGCTAACACTATGGAGTAAGTTCACTTTCACATATTTTTTTTAAGTTTCGCTAATAAATACTCGTAAGTAATACATAACATAAGCCACGCGTTAACAATTATGTTTGTACTAGCTTTTGTCCGCGGCTTCGGCCGCGTGAATTTCCCACAGGAATAGTGCATTTCAAAGTGCAAAGGTACCCACCCTATGTCCTTCTTAGAACTTCAAACTATGTGTATGCAATATTTCAGGAAGATTGGTTCGGTAGATAAAGCGTGTAGAGGTAACAAACAAATAAATAAACAAACAAACTCATTTTCGCATTTATAATATTAGGTAGGATTAGCTGACTGATTGGTAAGTATATCAACGCAGGGACTAAACGACTAAAGGAGGAAAATTGAAATTTTGCAGACAGCTTCTTTAAATATCGTGAACACATAAAAAATTCACGCGAGTGAAGCCAAGGGCAAATGCTAGTAACCTAGGTATATATGACATAGATGAACAAATAGATTACTCAATTTTTATTTAAAAAGTCTGACCGGAGTTGAGACCCAGGGCGTAACTGTAGGTACGGTCAATAGCACATCAGCCTACAAGTCCATTGCAAATTGGCCGATATTACCGCCACATAGAGTACTATGCAGCTCCTGACATACAGCTTACTGTACCCACTCAGGCACTCACTTGCAAGTGTAGCTACATATATTATTTACAAACCGAAACGTGACTTGGTCACCTATTGAATATGTTTTATGCTTTTAACACGTAACTTTAATGTACATTAGTTTACTTTAAAGTAAAATACAATAGAGACAATTTACGTTCCGAAACTAGGCCACCTGTCAAAAAGCGAGAGCAATGCACTTCGAGCTCGCACTCGGGTGCAATAAAAAAGTATTGTGTACATGCATTTAGGTGTAACTGAATAAAGGAGAGTTTAGACAAAAGAATGTGTCGTGACCTTTTCTAAAAAGTGAAATTAAACTAATAGGACAAAAGTAAAGATACGCGCAAACTGTGCACGGACATGTGAGTTCGTGCCACACGACGTATAATTGTGATATAGTGTTCCCCCGAGGCCTCTAGTGTGCGCGTTGCCTTACACGAACTACTTGAAAGACTTATAGCCCGCTCCTATTGAGATATATGGGCGTGCTGATTGTTTTTGTTTTGTTTTATTGACGCACTAGCTGCGCCTCGGGGCTCCGCTCCGAAGGGAATTTCGGGAGAGGAAATACCCTATGTTCTTTAACAGGGTTTGATTTACATGTGTTCAAAATTTCATTGAAATCTGTCTACTAGAATTCAATAAACAGCCACTGTTGTCAGATGTTAGACATAAAATTACTAATTACCGAAACTAAGAAATTATGGAGTTGTTGAGACTTGGTGCCTAAAACTAAAACTGTCTACCATGCCTATCTAGGTACGTTTCCGCGGGGCGTAGTACTTATATTAATTCTGTGGCGGGGCTATGCTAATGACCTTTATATCTATATAGTTTGTCTTTATTTTAGTTCAATTTTTAGTAAGTAAATTACTTAGTATTAGTTTAAATTTAGTTTAGTTTTATTCATTCACAATTTTTTTTTGTGTATTTTAGGATAAATGACATAGTAGGTCAATTGATACTTGTTCATTATAATCGCGTCAAAATATTGTCGTAGTTGTGTCACAACGAATGCAGCACATATGGCGTTCCTTCCCAGCCACTCCAAACATCCATTCGGCCAACAATGCCACTCCACTACTAAGCATATTGGCAAAACACTCGCGCCCGTCGAAACATAACAGACCCCACGAAAAATCAAGTGTTTGCTCTCATAAAGAATGACTGCAAATCTGCACAAACATTGTTCATGTTCCGATATACCCCACCTATTGTTCCGCCCTTCTGTTTGCAATGAAACGTGCGATTTAACTCGAATACCCGAGTTAATTCGCCGAAAAATAATAATCATAATTCCTTAGGGTAATCCTTTTTGTCGTATAGAATTGGACAGTATGATAAAACGAATTACAAATAGCCTTTCTTTTCGCAGATGGGCCACCACGGCATGGAGGGGCTGGACATGCTGGATCCTCTGACGTCATCGTCCATGACGACCCTGGCGCCGATGGGCGAGGCGGCGCCGCCACATCACCAGCTGCACGGCTACGGGGCCATGAACCACGTCATGAACCACCACCACCACGCCGGAGGTCTCGCGCACGCTCCCCCCGCACACCTGGGACACCCCGCTGCAGCTCTTCATCCAGACACAGACACGGACCCTCGGGAACTCGAAGCGTTCGCAGAAAGATTCAAACAGCGTCGAATCAAACTCGGCGTGACACAGGCTGACGTCGGCAAAGCGTTGGCGAACCTCAAGCTGCCCGGCGTCGGCGCACTCTCGCAGAGCACCATCTGCCGGTTCGAAAGCCTTACGCTAAGCCACAACAATATGATCGCGCTGAAACCTATCCTCCAAGCGTGGCTAGAAGAGGCAGAGGCACAGGCGAAGAACAAAAGACGAGATCCAGACGCGCCGAGCGTTTTACCGGCCGGAGAAAAGAAACGCAAAAGAACGTCTATAGCGGCCCCCGAGAAGAGAAGTCTGGAAGCGTACTTCGCGGTGCAGCCGAGACCTTCAGGCGAGAAGATCACGGCGATCGCGGAGAAGTTGGACCTGAAGAAGAACGTGGTCCGCGTTTGGTTCTGCAACCAGCGACAGAAACAGAAGCGAATGAAGTTCGCGGCGCAGCACTGACCGGCGGGGGGCGGCGCGGCACTGCTGTACCCGGGCTCCGGGTACGGCTACTGAGCCCCCCGCCGCCGCCCGGGCGCGGCACCAACGCCGGACATCTCTCATGAGCAATAAACCTCCTCTCGATCTCATCCCTTCACTCCTCGAGTCGACTCGCAACTAGCCCCTAGTGTAGATATTGTATATGACCGAATTGTGTTTCCTTTTACACTTTTACATGACTTCTTATATATTTTTCGAGACACAGGGTATATAATTGATTATATACATATCATACAATAATAGAAGTCGCTTCACTACAACGTTATGTTCTACGCGCCGTTTTGATGTTTTCTGAGCATCGATGTACATGAAAAATTGAAATTCAGGATTTTTAAGAGAATGTGCCTTGCAAATAATCAATATTCTGTGTTTAATGTTAGTAACTTCATCGCTGCGTATCGCAGGACTATTGCGCGCCGCCGGCGTCGCTTGCGTGTGCGCAGATCAGGCGGCTCACATGCCATAGGGGCGTCCCTTCGTAAACAATACATTAATATTACTTCTCTATTCGATATCGCCACAGCATTCCCTTCTCTCTGCATGTGACTCGCTGATCTGTGCACAGTCAAATATTATTGTATTTTATTGATATTTGTTACGTATTTCCGTTCTCGTATTATTATTGAAATTGTACAAAATAATTATAAGAATTCTTTCCCGTTTAAGTTGTAGATAGCATTCGGTAGAGTAACCAAGACTTGTTTATATTCCGTTCGTTCTGTTGTTTTCGGTATTTAGACATTTCACGAAATGGCACAATTTTAGTGTAAGAAGTTATTAGTGACATTTAGCCAAAATAGTATTAAAATTCATTTGTAAATAGACCACATTTCGATTAACATCTAGTCATTAGTTTAAATACATTATAGTTACTAAATTAAAAGGAATTAGTACAACGCAATGGGTTCATGCATATAAGTAATGTTCACGTGATGAGACAGCCCTGACTTAGTAAAACACGCAGTAACGACCGGGTCGCTTTCCTTCAGTTAGACATAGATTATACACTCTTCAACGTGCACTTTGTAGAAATTTCGACTCCAAGACTACTAACACTTATAATCATTCTTGAATCTTCAGCAGTTCTGTTCGTCGTGTTAGTGTTGCCAAATTAGCTCGATAAAAACTAAATTCAAATCCTGGGAGGCCAAAATTCCATAAAAAATATACACTATTGAAATTAAAACAGATAAATTTTGCATGAATCCAATCCGGCGATAAGGCGCCACGGCTTAAGAAAACAAAAAATTAAACGTTTGCGAATTATAAATAATATTTTTAAATGATATTTTGTAAATATAGTGTTAAATGAACTAAGTTAAAAAACGTGCAATCTAGACCTCGGTAATAATTAATTAAATTAACTGCTAGGAATTTACTAACTTACGAAGGAACAATGATGAAATGCCAGTTAAGATGCATGGAAGTAATAAGTACTTACGTAAGCACTTATTACTTCCATGATTAAAAGTGATCATCCCTCTCTGTCGCTTTTATTTTGTTATTTTTTTAATGATTAAAGGCTTCAACCGTCTATACGGCCACGATCACTTTTAGCCATGGAAAACTATGTGTTTCTTTACACAAAGCAATAAAATAACTAAAATACTCAAGTATAGTTGGCTCACTCGAATATTGAAATGTGAAAGCAGGACGGCACTAAAAAGCCAGGTTAACAGGTCACCGCTATTTTGTGGCAGTTGGTATACCAAAAAATAAGGACGCTTTATTTATTCTAAAAAGCAACTGTTTCTAGTCATTTTATTTTTAAGTTAATTTATGGTATTAATTTTAAATTGTTTAATTTCTATCAATATCACACCAAGACAGTAAACATGATAATTTTATTGTTTGACCATTTAAAAATGTACTAATAACACATTCTGATCTCATTTATGTAGAATTACTAATCACTTTATACCAAGCATCATTTTGTATATAATTATTTATTTATAAATAAGATTGTTTTAGTGCAACTCACCCATAACTAGAAAGGCATTGGTGAATTTACCAATACATATTGAAATAATATTTTTCATTGAATTATACAAGAAAAATACTTACATACCTATACGTTTGTATTTCTTAACTAGTACTACTTTTGTGTTTATGTAAACAAGGACATTACGTACCTTTACTATAAATTTTTGGCTCATTTTAAGGTTAAACAAATAATAATGAAAAAGGAAAGAAAACTTTTGATTCTGTAACCTCTTCTTAGAGATTTATTGGGCGTAATTATGGTGTTTAAAAAGATATGTATTTATAAAACCAGAATAATTTTATTGAACAATTTCGTACGGATAGATAGGTATAAACGGTAGGTGTAGTCGCATACTACTATACCGTTTACTACCCGCTCTTAACTTTATAGTAATAAAGTAATTACACCACTTACTACCTAAACCAATGTAAAACCAATATTTATATTGGTGTACTTCACTCGTGTACACTAGGCTTTAGAGTTTTTCTACTTGTGATCGGTAGAAATTATAATTGAATATGTGAGTTCTTGACTTGAAAAGAAGGCTAGAGAATCAAAAGTCTAAAAGAAATGGAAATTTTAAGATGACTGACAGGTGACAGCGGAAATTGTGAAAATAATCGTCGCTATAAAGCATTATTATTTGTAAATAAAAGGAAAATTAATTAATAATAGACCAAAGTAACAATTACAATTAGTTTACCAACTGAGTGACTATCTGTTAACGAGTCATTTATTTCGATTTCTATAAAAAAATAAATGTTTTACAAAAAATTAAACGGTTTTATGAGTATTTACTTAAAAATGAAATAATAAGTGAATACTTGGAATATTCTTTCTACAGAGTTCCTATTTGTAAATTTCTTCAAAAAAATTTTGACAAATTGTATTATTTGATTCATTAACAGATGCTCAGTTAGTCAATAATAAGTTAAAAGTAGACGTTAGAAGTTCTCTTGCAATTATTAATTCTTAATTATTATTAATAATAAATGGAGACAAACTTATTTCGAAAACCAATAAACAATAAATTGAAAATAGAAATATTAGCAAATATGTGTTTCATTAATACCTAATGTCTTTACGTTTGATTTCTGTTATGGTAATGTATTAATTTATTAATTTAAATGCGAAAGTTTGGCATAGGTAGTAGGTATGTGGATTTTTGTAACCCAATCAAATAAAATCTACTGAACGGATTTAAGTAGATGAAATTTGGTACCTGAGTACCTAATAACCTCAAATAGAAATAATTTTTATCGCGACTTTTGAAAATAGTAGGCAATTTCAACGTCTTAAAATTAAAACGACTAATTGTTTCCGCACAGATGGGATAATGCAACCGACCAGTCTTTTTAAGGTTTATATCGCTCCCGACCCGTGGTCCAACGGCTATGTCCATCAAGTTGTACCATGGGGAATTAAAACTATCCATGGTCCAACTGTCAAAAATCTTTTTTTTTGTAATTTATTGTTATTTAGATCAGATAAGTCGGGTGTGCGTGCAACGCCTAGACAAACCGTGACATGGTTTTAGGCGCCATAGCACAAAGTAGTTAAAAGGGTACAGAGGATAAGCTTCATACAAGCGCTTCAAATAAGTACACTACTACAAGTTTGATACCGCGAGGTGCTTACGCACACACGCGCTGTCACGTACAGAGCCAAACCGGTTTAAACTGGTTTGGCGCCACTCGCCGGGTGCGATATGTCAGGGTTCGCGCGCTCACTCGCGCTGTCGATGTCGTGTTCGCGCAGCGTTACTGACTTGTTTTTTTTTCGGCCGTGTCGTTTTGTGTTTTAAAATAGTGAACAAACATAGAAAAACATATTTTTAAAATTAATAGGTATCTTTTCCCGCGGATTGACATAGGTAGGTATGTAATCATAATACCTAGCATATCCTAACTAATATTGCGAAAGTGAGTTTAATTGTTGGTTACCTCTTCACGCTTTATCTACTGAACCAATCTTACTGAAATTTCTCAATCGCATATATAGGTACATATGGTACTGAGCAGGACATAGGGGTACCTTTCATTCCGAGAAAAAGCACTGTTCCCGTGGGAAATTCACGCGGGTGAAGCCGCGGGCTAAAGCTTGTTTTATGGAATTATTTCTGAAATAAAGATATTATTATTATTCATTTATTTATTTATATTCTCTTTTTTTACATTTTTAAATATAAAATATTCAAAAAAATAAAAAACATTTAAAAATATAAAAAAAGGGGAACCCATCGGTAGCGGAGCAAAGACTCAAGCTACCGGTGGTCAGGGCTCCAGCGAGAGGAATCTCCTCACAATGCGGGCCGTGTCCAAGAGTACTGCCTTCTGAATCTGACTCTTGACCCAACTGCCGAGCGAGAGTCTCTCTAGATGACGATCGAGACTCTTCGCTATAAGTCCGTTCACACTAACGACTATCGGAACAATAATCGTTGAGCCAACACGCCACATGGCGGTAACCTCGTGAGCCAAGTCCAAGTACTTTGAAAGTTTCTCTTTCTCGGCCTTTACGAGGTTCTCATCATGAGGAATGGTGACATCAACGAGGATTGCACGGCTCGTCTCCCGATCAATTATCACAATATCAGGTCTATTGGCAACAATAGTCCTGTCTGTGATAATTGACCGGTCCCAATAGAGCGTGACATGACCATTTTCAAGAACTGGCGCTGGTGCATATTTATAGTACGGTACCTCAGAGCCTACAAGGCCGTATTTAAGGGCAAGTTGCTGGTGTATAATCCTGGCTACTTGGTTGTGTCTGTGCAAATACTCGCCGTTAGCAAGATGAGAACAACCGGAAACTATATGCCTGAGTGACTCTCCGGGATGGTGGCATGCTCGACAAATGTCAACCGTACCATCCTTCAGGATATATTTCCGATAGTTATTCGTCTTGATAACTTCGTCCATAATTGCACAGGCAAAACCTTCGGTTTCCCCAAAAAGGTCACCGAAACGTAACCAGGCCACCGACGCGAGCAGGTCCACATCAGGACCATGAAGGACCCTGTAGAACCGCCCGTGAAGCTCCTTGCTCTTCCAAACGTCAATGCGGCTCTGGGTAGTAAGCACCTGCGGTTTGCGCCAATTCCTGTTTGCCATGGATAGCGGTGTAAAGCCATTGTCAACTGTTACGACGTCGCGGTGTAAGCCACTTTCACGGCTGAGAAAGTATTCCCTGAGATTGCATACCTCTCGGTTGTGTAGGTTCTTGGCGTTTAAAAATCCACGACCCCCACACTTCCGAGGGATATACAATCTCATGACCGATGATCGTGGATGATACATGCGGTACGTCGTTAACAGTTTTCTGACTTTAACATCCAAGGCGTCAAGCTCGGTCTGAGTCCACTTTAGTATGCCAAAGGTGTATATCAACAAAGGCATAACCCAACCATTGAAGGCGCGCACCTTGTTGCCTCCTGATAAAACACTTTTCAGTACTTTTTTCAGTCGGCCAAAGAAACGCTCCCTCACTGATTGTTTTATGTCCCCATCTGATATACCCAAAGACTCTGGCATACCAAGGTATTTGTAGGTTTCAACTTCGGAGAGGGATCTGAGAGTCATCATCTCAGAGAGTTGTAAACCATCAGAGTTTACAACTCTGCCTCTTTCCACATGCATGACCGCACACTTATCTACACCAAACTCCATACCTATTGAGGTGCTAAAATTCTCAGTGATTTTTAACATCCTCAATAGGTCCGGTTTTTTTGGTGCAAATAATTTGAGGTCATCCATGTATAATAGATGAGATATGATCTCACCCCCTCTTCGAAGTCGTATACCTAGCCCTGAATCTTTTAGCAAAGTACTAAGTGGATTCAGAGCTAGGCAAAACCACAACGGACTCAAACTATCGCCCTGGAATATCCCTCGCTGTATCCTGATAGGATCCGTTAAACAGGAAGAAACGCCGCCACCCGGTCTGCAAAGGACTGTGGTCCACTGCCCCATACATGTGTTGAGAAAGGTGCATAAAGTTGTATCCAATTTATATAACTCCAGCACCCGTCTCAGCCATGAATGAGGCACCGAATCATAGGCCTTCTTATAATCAACCCAGGCGACGGATAGGTTCTTTCTGTTTCGACGAACCTGTTGGCAAATGGTCTTGTCAATGAGGAGAAGCTCTTTAGTACCACGGGACCCAGCCCTACATCCATTCTGAACTATGGCCATGATATTATTATTATCAACATGTTGATTTATTTTTGATGTTAGAATGGATGTAAGGAGCTTATATAGCGTTGGCAAGCATGTTATAGGTCGGTAGTTCTTAGCTTCCGTGGTACTACCATTTTTATAGAGCAGAAAGGTAATACCAGTAGTCATAAAAGCTGGTAGAGATCCCGCTTCAATTGAATTTTGAAATTGTGTCGCTAGGACAGCATGTGATCGATGGAACCACTTGAGCCAGAAGTTGTGCAATCCGTCCGGGCCTGGTGTTTTCCAATTGTGTGCTGAACGAATTGCACAACTAACGTCATCAGCACTTATGATTACTGGCTCCATTGTATCCATCGAATCACATGCCCCCCCAACCACATCAATCCATGCATCCTCGGTGTGGTCGACAGGCACTGACCAAATGCTTTGCCAAAAATGTATAATATTTTGATCACTTGGTAACTGCCTGTCCACCACACTATTAGCGGGACTCTCCCACTCTCGATATACCTTTCTCTGATCACATTGGAAAATACGATTCTGGCGGTATCTATCAACCCTCTCCCTAAAGCGTCGAATCCGGTTCGCCCATGCATAAATTTTCTGTTTCAAGAAGTCTATGCGCTCTGTGACCCACAACATATAATCACGAGGTTGGATATTTGTTCCAACAAATGCTTGGGTCACAAAGCGCATGACTCTCGGGCGATTATTGCCCGACCTAAAGCAAATTAATTTTGCTATGAGGGTCCTAGCCGTGGTTATACGCCGCTCGATTCTCAATTGCCATGCAGGTGTCTCGGTGACCTGTCGCGGGCTCCGGTTGGAGTCCGGGAACTTTACTTGAGCCACGCGACAAGCCGCAATAGCTGCGCAGTAAAGAATCGAGTGCGTATCAGCTAAATCTTGGCTGGATTCCAAATATGGATCCAGCAGACGATCTAGGGCCCCCATAAGAAGAATATTCTTTTTATGCATGGGCAAACGCGGTAGACGTGGTCTTTGGGATGCAGGGACAGACCGGTATAAATGAATCGCATCATCCAATGCGCTCCTCAATTGCTCGTTATTCTGGGTACTTACGTTTGTATTCCCACAATCATTCTGCGCAGGCACGTCGTCTACCTGCAATGATGACGAATTTTGTGTATTCGACATCACAACAGGCTCACGACGAGTCTGACTATTCGCTACAATGATTGTGGGAACAGGTTGCGCTTCTTGGCGTAGCCGCTCAAGTGTAGGCATGTCCAACATTCGACAACGTTGGATGGCCCTCACCTGATCCGAAAGGCGTTGAGCCGACACGTTCACAGTTGGCTCGAGTGCCTGAAACAGAGGCAGCATCCGAGCACGGTACGCACTAAGATTAGACCCTCCCTCTGTCGCCCCAAAGTAGGCGCGCATGACATTTTCGTTTATACTGGTTGTCCAAGTCATGCGTCGCACTACACCACCGGTAGCAGGAGCCGAAGATAGCGGGGTTGGCCGGGTTGGCCCCGCTGCGGGCCCCAGGCGTGCCGGTAGTGGTGGACGCCCCCGTCGCACAGGTGGTCGTCGTTATTATTATTATTATTATATACTTAATACGAGATTTATGTCCTAGATGATTGACTTATATACATAGGTACCTATATAGGTGACTAATTACCCTATTTGTGATTGAATTATCCTAGTACATATTATAAATGCGAACACATACTATGTTGGAGTAGGTATACCTAGCTACCTATGTTCCGTTTTTTGTGCCTGAACGGCAAAAAGGATTTCAATGAAAGGTATAGATATAGATTGGACCTTTTTGTGATTTTTCAAAAACTACTAATTCAATTTGCATGGAGTTTTCGCTAGTATAGTATTCGAGTTTTCTAGTAAATAATAAATCGTAAGCGACAAGTTGATCACAAACATGTTTTATTATATTATTATTATTTTTTTCTTATATTTTTTTTTTTTTTTGACTTTACACAATCTATAGTGTATGTATAAAGTTAATGAATAGCCCCTCTGGCATGCTAGGCGACCAAGACTGTTTCATGAGTTTCTTTCGGCATTTCTTCTCAGCAGTGGTCGTTCCGAAATGCTAGTAGTTTGTAGCTTTGAGACTTAATATATTATGATTAAATAATTAGTTATCGACGTGAAAAAGAGCCTTCTTTGAAGGCCAAGTTTCAATAAAAAAAATTGACTTTGACTTTGACTTCGACACTTTATTTAAAGTAATGAAATTTCAACCCATAAAATAGTCGGAAGTGACACTAGAAGTAGTGTTACTTCAATGCTGGTCTGGGAATGAAGAAAAAACATAGAATGTGCCAGCTGCTTCTCTTCCCGCGCAGATTGTAAAAGTCAATCGAGGGCTGGGGAAACTGGGGATTCCTCCACTTATATATAGGGGATGGGCTAGCAACCTGTCACTATACCTGAATCTCCATTCCATCAGAGAGCCCACTCAGCTAAGCGTGGCCTTCGAGTCTCACGACTGTTGGCTCTGTCTACCCCGTAAAGGATAAAGACGTGATTCTATGTATGTATGTATAAAATAGTCGACCGCCTGATTAGAAAACTTGGTAATTATCATCCCTTTTGGCTCCACATTTAGCGTTACCAGAGTTCAACCCTTGGCAGGGATGATCCGGTTAGGTGCAGCTTTCGAACCGCCGCCATAATTATGTATCTAGCACATCTATAATTCATAGTCAGGGGTTTAGCTTACGCTCACTTTTGTAACATTTTACAGCTTAGCTAGATACTATTCTACTAAAGGCTAGAGTTCTACTGTGATAGATGAAACAATTAACTGCTGAATAGATTTTCAAGGCAGAATTTGACCTGGAATACTAATCAGGGTTGCCGATTATATGTAGAATAGACGTCAATAATATGGTACCACTGAGCTGACTTGATGATGGAGCTTGAGGCTAGGAGACGAATCCCTGAAATGCCTCAATCCATCCAGTTTGGACTGATTACATTTGTTTTTTTATTTTATTACTAAGGTATTAAGGCATTTTCACCTCGATAAAAAAGGTGTACAAAACAGGTAACAATCGTAACAATAGACTGAAACCCAAAAACGTGCACACACAGCATGACAAATAAAAGTTGAGCTAAAATAATAGATACATAACTAGGTCTGTTCATTTCTTCTGACATATTTGGCGACTTTTTTACACGACTGACCAAAAAAGGAGTGTTATGTTTTCAGCGTTCATGTATGCATGTAAGTAAATATGTATGTAAGTTTCTTTATTCCATCATAAGTCCTGAACGGCTTAACAGATTTTGATGTGAGAGGTATTGTTGGATTCCTTGCATTCGTCCGAGTGACATAGGCTATGTGACGTCATCATTAAAACAAAATGTCGGATTATATAAGCGATAAACAACTGACCGAAAAAAAAAAATTGATCAATCTTATCGAGTGTAGTATCAAATTGAAGGGCTTTGAAAGGCAATTTCAAAAATATATATAAGTTATATGTTTGTATGTACTTTTATAGTTGTATAAGAATAGTAAGATCAACACCGTTAGATCGTCCATATATACAAAGGGCTCGGCCGTCGGCCTCGTCGTGAAAGTCGTTCCTCGGTTGGAAAAAAAATTTCCAACGGCCCCGTCGGGCCCGGATTTTGGGTTGACGGGACCGTTGGAAAAAAAAATACCAACGGCCCCGGCGTGTTTTTTAAATGGGACGGATAGCATAAAAAAAATATAGCATACTCTCTGGTAGTAGATGTTGAAATCGGTGGTTATTAATATCTACTGTTTACGAAGTAAAAATACAACAAAGACAGTAAGATATTTAGTAGTTGACAGTTTGTTATCTTAATACTTGTACTATTATGTATTCTGTGTCATAATATAAAACAAACATCATGTATTTTACTTTCTTATATATATATGACTAGCTGTTACTAAAAAAGGATTAATCATTATCCCGCCCCTGTGAAACTGTTGCTTGAGCGCGAGTTAGCACTTTATTCACGATGGAGCGCGTTGAAAAATAGGTAAAATAGCAAATAGGCAAAATTACAAATTCATAGGCAAAAACCGTTTATACACTCGCAAATATGTGTGTGCATGAAATTTAGTAAGGTTGCTTGCGTGCGTGCCGTACAGCGTATACGAGTAGATAGTTATATTGATAAAGATATAAAATAGCAATATAAAGTAGTGTTGGCAGGCCTCCCACTCGGTGGACCGACGACCTGGAGAAGGTCGCAGGATGCGCATTGATGCGGGCAACGCAGGACCGGTCGTTGTGGAAATCTTTGGGGGAGGCCTTTGCGTCCAGCAGTGGACGTCTTTCGGCTGAGAGAGAGAGAGCAAAGAGCTAAAGCGAAAATATTCTTTCGGCTCTTCACCTAGTCTAAACCGACAACTCTTTTAAAGTCCATTTATTCATAGTTGTCCTATTATATAAACAATCTTCAAAGTACTTTTTGTTAAATTTTGTTAAAAATTAATCAAATGTTAGTTCAAACCTAAACATTCTAAAGTATGTAAAACATTTATTAACCACGAAAGTAATTTCCTAAAAAGTCTATTTTTAATTTATATTGTTGTAAAAACATAAAAAGACATGTTAAGATTGTTTGCATAATAGGACAATTATGAATAAATGGACTTTACGTAGATGACTTTTTGCCTATTTCCAAAACAACATACTCGAAACTGCAGAAGTAAAATTGTGCTGCACAGCACGCTAGGTGCTTTAGCCTCGCCTCGCCTCTCTGCTTCATGTACGCAGCTTGCCCCTTGGCCTTCGGCCCCTCTGCTGGTTACTGGGGGTTTGAGATGAAATGAGAAGGTCATTCATGTATATACGAAGGGCTAGGCCTTCGGCCTTGGCACTCTCTTTGCTCACGAGACCGAGCTCGGCCTTCGGCCAAGCACAAGTTGTCAGTCGTGTTTTTTATTTTTTAATAATTAGCTTGTTTAATATAACTATTAAAGTGCTCGATGTAAATGACATAACGTTACGATGACTAATATTATAAACGTAAATAAATACATAGATTTAGGAGGTTCCCGGCGACTCGGCCCGTAGCTCACTCGACCCGCAGGCCGAGTCGCCGGATTTTTTAATTTTATTTTTTCCTTCCGGAGACTGGGACTACTTACAAATTTAAAAATAAATTCTATTGTTCAAACCAAAAAGGGTACAGTCAGGTGAAAACATGATTAAGGGAATAATTAAACAGTCTTAAGAATATCAAAATAATAATATCGTCATAAACATAATCAAAAAAATAATTAACATAGGTACATCATCATCTGAATCCCGCATCCGAAAACCATAGGTTTGCGCCTTAATATCAAACACAACAAGATTGATTGAAGACCACTCAAATGCTAATCAAATGTTAAATTTGATATTAAAGTTTCTTTAGATTAGACTAAGAACCAGCAACTTAACGTAATATTTCAGGTATTTTAATTAACTTTAGGAACAATATTCAAAAAATTCTGAAAAAAAAATGTTATGTATGCTTTGAACACTAAAATCTCGAAAAGACTTTTGTTTTTTATCAAACTGAAATATTGTCTTTATTGCTTTAATCGTTTTTTCGCCTGACTGTACTTATTGGCTTGAATAATAGTTTATTTTTTAAATTTTGTGAATAGGCGGAAGAAAAAAAAAAAAATTCAAATATCCGGCGACTCGGCCCGCGGGTCGAGTGAGCATCGGGCCGAGTTGCCGGGACCCTCGATTTAGATCTTCAAAATATGGTAAATATTAATTAGATAAAAACGAGTTGTATCCAACTTCTCGTAGTAAAGGAAAAACGTATTGAAATGTACTAGTGTGATAAAAGATACTTCTTCCAACAGACAGCCGTGGGCACCAGTTAGTACACAATAAAAAAAAAAATCAAATACCCTCAAACCAAAAACCAACAATCAAATACAATCTAGTTAACAAATAAATCCACCCTCCGCTCCACCTAAATAGGTACAGCCGCCTGCATATAAAGTGAACCTGCAATGATCTCTATGTGGCAGGAATAGGGTCGAATTTGCAATGCACTTGTGTAGCTTGGCGTGCTGTTAGCTGTACAGGCACATGCTAATAGCCCGAGGCATTTGGACCGCATTTTCATTCAAATACCAATTGATTAGCTTTGCAAGTTTTTTTAGTAACGGATTAAGAGTAATTGGATAGTGATTTTTTTTTAGATTCTTTGGATATGTTTGAGTGCGCAGATTAGCAAGGGTCCAAGAATTGGGGAATAAAATTCTACTAATTTTGTTTATTTTTGTTTATTATGAATTTTGTTGCAATTCACGTTTGACACAAATACTTATGAACATAGATTGAAAGTGTGTGAGTTTGTTTGTAGGATCTTTGGAACTTCGCTGAACCGATTTCAAAAGTTCTATCACCAATATAAACATTATACCTGAGTGACATAGGCTACAATTTATATATGCTAACGAATATATTTTGACTTATTAAAAGATTTGAAGTTGTGTCGAACCAAGTTTAGCACTGAAGCTGTGACTCCATGGGAATTAAGTAAACTTTATGGCAACGGCGGATCTAGGATTAATCTAGCCCTAAATCCGCTACTGCTGTATGGGCTGTTCCAGGTTTTAACAAGACAAACAGTATAAGCAATAATATACATAGACATTTTATACTTCGACATTCAGTAGCGGAGTCAATTGCTGTGCTGTGAGCCCCACCGAGGCGAGGGTTCCGTACAAGCAAAGCATCTCGCATTATAGCTCTAACTAAAATTCCAACTATGTAGTTTCAAAAACAAACTTAACTTTTTGCAGTTCGATCTCTAGGATTCATACTGCATCTAGCGCAACAATAAGTTTGTCACACCATTTTTAGGCTTCCAACAAGATATTTAAAACTTTTAGATTTATTACTGTACTAGCTTTCGCCCGCGTGAATTTCCCACGGAAACAGTGCTTTTTCCCGGGATGAAAGATATCCTATGTCCTTCTCCGTACTTCCAGCTATGTGTATGCGAAATTTCAGGAAGATTGGTTCAGTACATAAAGCGTGAAGAGGTAACAAACAAACAAACTCACTTTCACATATTTTTTTTTTTATAACATAGGGCGGCAAACGAGCAAGCGGGTCACCTGATGGTAAGTAATAATATAATAGCATTTATAATATTAGTTAGGATAAGCACAGTTAGACCTTGCTTTTTGCCAAATTTCATAATTTTAGGTCAAAGAGAAGTTACTTGCTGTCTGAAATCGCAATATGCAAAAATTCGCAATATTTTTTTTTGCTGAAAGAGACCGTAAATCCGAGTAGGTATTCGATATTAATCAATTTGATACATTTAAGCGTTCCTGAGAAAAAAGTTTGACAGACAGACGGACAACAAAGTGATCTTATAAGGGTTCCGTTTTTGCCTTTTGAGGAACGGAACCCTAAAAATCAGGAGTACCTACTTTGTTTATGTTGTTGTAAAGTTATCTTAATCTAGGGTATATAATCTAGAATATTAAACATTTCAAGCGGTAATAGGTGTCTTAAGAAATTTGTGGGCAAGATTTGGAATTCCTAGGCAGCTTGGCAGTGGAGCAGGGAGCACCAAGAGGCTTTTAAGAATATTAAAAAGAAATTAACAAGCACTGAGGCGTTAGCTCATTACGATAGTAGTAGGTTATGCGTGCTGACGTGCGACGCGAGTGCTCGGGGTCTCGGCGCGGTGCTGGCCCAGCGTGGGCCCGATGGCTCTGAGCGCGCGGTGGCCTACGCGTCGCGCGCTCTTACACAACATGAGATTCATTATAGCCAGATACATAAGGAAGCTTTAGCTATTATTTTCGCCGTCACAGAATTTCACCAATATTTATACGGGCAAAAATTTATTTTACGAACTGATCATAAGCCCTTAGTAACCATTTTTGGTCCAGGGCGGGGTGTTCCGGTGACAGCTGCTAGTAGACTTCAACGTTGGGCGATCATTCTTACAGCTTATGACTTTAACATAGAATATGTTTCTACTGATAAAAATACAGCGGATGCATTGTCGAGGCTGATTAAATCACATAAAGAGAGCACAAGCGAGGAAGCTGGTCAGGTTCCAGAACAAACATATCTTCATTTTGCGTCAGATGCCTTGCTTTTGGACTATACTGTTCTTAAAAAAGAAGTCAGTAGGGATGTATTACTCAGTCGAGTGACGAGCTACATTAGGAACGGTTGGCCTAGTTCAATCGAGATAGAGGGTCTCAAACCCTATTTCAATAGAAAGGATGAGCTGTACACTGAGTTAGGTATTGTTATGTGGGGTCATCGTGTGGTCGTCCCCAGTGCTTGTCGGAATAAGGTTCTCGAGGAGCTGCACGATACACACATGGGGGTAGTTAAAACCAAAAGTCTGGCAAGAAGTTATGTGTGGTGGCCGGGCATGGACGAAGCGATACAGGCGCAGTGCCGCGCATGCACGGTGTGCGCGGTGGAAGCGGACGCGCCCCCGAGGCATGTGCCGTGTTCGTGGCCGTGGCCGGCACGACCTTGGGTCCGGTTACATCTCGACTTCTTAGGCCCAATTGATGGGCTCACGTATCTGGTTATGGTAGATGCAGGATCAAAATGGTTAGAAGCGATTCGGATGAGGGGAACGACAGCTCAAGCGGTAATAGGTGTCTTAAGAAATTTGTGGGCAAGATTTGGAATTCCTAGGCAGGTTGTCAGTGATAATGGGCCTCCGTTCACTAGTGCAGAATTTAAAGAGTTTCTAAGTCGAAATGGTGTTGAACAGGTATTGTCCGCGCCCTATCACCCAGCCTCGAATGGAGCAGCCGAGAATGCCGTAAAAATCTGTAAGAATGTTATTAAAAAGGCGCTTAAACAGAAAATTAATGTTGACACAGCGTTGGATAGGTACCTACTTACTTACCGCAATACAGAACATAGCACCACGGGTGTCAGCCCAGCACAGGCTTTGCAGGGTAGATCATTGAGAACTCGGCTGGATTGTTTGAAGCCCAACCTTGAGGCTCGCGTCAGGTCTGTCCAACTGAGACAGCGGGAGTCAGCGGGCGGGTCCGAAAGACAGATAAACGTAGGCGACCCGGTTTGGTTTAGGCAGTACCGACAACCTGATAAATGGGTACCGGGCCTGGTAACTAAAAGGCTCGGAAATACGGATTATAATATTTTAGCCGGAAATGGAACTGAGGTACACAGGCATATAGATCAGTTGAAGGGCAGAGCGTCGCTAACAACATCTAGGATGCAAAGCAATAGTCTGCGCGGTTCGCTTATTTCTCCGGGTAACGATGATGGCGGAGGTGAGGAGGATAGTGGTGGGTTGGTGAGTCAGCCGAATTCGCCGGATGGTGGTCGGTTGGCGAGTCAGCCGGGCTCTTCGGAGCCGGAACGCGCGCCGACGATTGCACCCTCTCCTTTGCGAGAGCAGCACACTCCTGACCGTCCTAGTGCGTCTTGCGTCAGTGAAGCGCGTCCAGCAAGGGTTCGCAAACCGCCCAAGCGTTATGGTTTTGAATTTGATTAACGGGTTAACTTACACTCAGTGTTGTTGTTGTGTGTAAGTGGAATTATAAGGTTTTAAGGTAATGTTTTAAGGGTGGAGGTGTAGCTGTGGCCTCCAAAGAGTTTGTCATCTTTTGTATTAGCCATAGATTCTTATTGTCATGTGTCTTGTCGTAAAATATAAGTCTTTCAAGCAACACGTATTATTATTTGATAAATCCAGATATATTTCACGGGTCACCTGATGGTAAGTAATAATATAATAGCATTTATAATATTAGTTAGGATAAGCACAGTTAGACCTTGCTTTTTGCCAAATTTCATAATTTTAGGTCAAAGAGAAGTTACTTGCTGTCTGAAATCGCAATATGCAAAAATTCGCAATATTTTTTTTTGCTGAAAGAGACCGTAAATCCGAGTAGGTATTCGATATTAATCAATTTGATACATTTAAGCGTTCCTGAGAAAAAAGTTTGACAGACAGACGGACAACAAAGTGATCTTATAAGGGTTCCGTTTTTGCCTTTTGAGGAACGGAACCCTAAAAATCAGGAGTACCTACTTTGTTTATGTTGTTGTAAAGTTATCTTAATCTAGGGTATATCGACGGTCCCAATTAACATAGTCGGATCTGCGAAATGACTAGTTTACAGGAAAGACGATCAAAGTTTGCCAAATAAGTTTTTGTGTATAACTTTGTCATTTTGTGGAATATTGTTGTGAAATTTAGAATATTTTATTATCTTTATTTACCCTTAAAATGTGTATGAACAGATATAGAAATTTAACACTAGAAATAGCAGAAATGACAGTTGCTACGTTTTTAACCGATACCTAACAAATACTATCTGTAGGATGTACCACATACGACTGTTTTGCCTGGACACGTGTCACAGTCGTTTGTCGGAAGAGCCACTTCCGATTGTTTTGTCTGGACTCGAATCACTGCAATTTGTCGAAAGTGCCACATGCGACTGATTTTTCTGGTCGTACGTCACTTTCGCTTGTCGTATGTGTTGTTAATAACTATAAACTCGAATCAGCTGATCGGTCAACCTGTATGGGATGCCAAAATTATTTTTCATATTGCGATATAAGTTTCTTGTAGAAAGTTGTTTAGTATCATGAACTGAATTATATCTTAAAATAGTTTCAGTATATTTTGTTAGACCCTGTTTATTTAGAAACGACTAAATATAGTTACTATAAAAACATACAAAGTTAAAAAATATACTCATTGCACACTTCTTTTTTAGTAGTCGTGTTCTTTTTTGTCAGTAGAACTGCAAAATCTCGCAGCAAATTGGGGGTTTCTTTGATAGTCTCTAAACTTTTTTGGTCCACAGTTCAAAAATATTTGTCTCATATACAGCAGTGACAAATCACGACGACTTGTGGTGCATGCTGAAGTACTGAATAGATGGGCTGAGCATTTCAGTGAGGTCTTAAATCCTAGTCAGGATGTTGATCTTCAGTACATTAGTTCTCTTCCATCTTTACCTATATCTATAGAGCTGGACCATCCTCCATCTTATGAAGAATTTTTTCAAGCTGTTAGCCGACTAAAGAATGGGAAAGCTTCGGGACCCCTGAGGAACACTTTAAGTAAGGTGGTGAGAGCGTCAAAAACAGTCTCTACGAGTTTATTTTGCGGATATGGGAGTCTGGGGTTGTACCCCAGGACTGGAAAGATACCTCCATCTGCAAATTGTACAAGGGAAAAGGTGATTCTCCGACTGTGAATCTTACAGAGGTATTGCTTTGCTAAGCGCAGCTGGAAAGGTTCTGGCGCATATTATAAATCGCAGACTCGGTTTTAGGTCTGTCAGGGGGACGGTTGACGCTATCTTTGTTGTAAAAAAGTTACAGGAGAAAAGAGCAACATCGAGATTTAAATATGTGCTTCGTTAACCTGGAGAAAGCATTCGACCGTGTACCGAGATCTGCCCTTTGGATTGTTCTTGAAAAGGCTGGCTGTCCTGCAAAGTTTGTTACTCTGATCCAGCAATTTCATGACGGCATGATGGCCAGAGTCCAACATGACACGACTTTACAGAGCGTTTTCCAGTTACCAGTGGCGTGAAGCAAGGCTGTGTGATGGCTCCTACCCTATTTGCTATTTATTTTGCTGCTGTCCTGGGGGACGCCTCTAATCACAGTGGACGAATTCACCTTGACGTAAGAACAGGTAAGACCGTGTTTGACATATCCCGTTTTAAATCAAAACGAAAGGTACTGGATTTAACTGTCTTAGACATACTTTATGCAGACGATGTCTGCTTAATGGCCGATGATGCTAGCAGTTTGCAGTCGTTCTTGGACCACCTGAATGGGTCGTGTAAAAAGTTTGGCTTGGTTATAAGCGTTTCTAAAACTCAAGTGCTCAAACAGCTGGCCCGTGGTACTGTCAGTAATGATACACCAATATACCTAGGTGGTAAGGCCTTGGAGGAAGCACATCCTTCGGTTATCTGGGCAGTTATATACGTAACGATAATCGTCTTGAGACTGAAATTCCTTCACGCATTGCTAGGGCTGCATCGGCTTTTGGAAAACTACGATCTCGTGTTTGGAATTCACATGACTTAAAACTGCACACAAAGATGGTTGTGTATAGGGCGATAATACTACCTATATTGCTGTATGCTACCGAGACTTGGTGTCTGTACAAAGATGACATAAAACATCTTGACGCCTTTCATATGCGGTGCTTGCGCTCAGTTCTTCGAGTTAAGTGGCAGGATTGAATTCCACACACTACTATCCTACAGAAGACTTAAATGATGGGTATAGAATCTCTGCTTATTCAGGGATAATTAAGATAGTGTGGACATCTAGTACGCATGGACGACTCTAGGCTGCCCAAGTATGTTATTCTATTAAGAGCTGCATAAAGGCAAACGCAAAGCTGGAGGTCAATACCTGCGTTACAAAGATGTCCTAAAACGTCACCTTGCTGCATGTGAGATTCCAACAGAACGTTGGGAAGAGCTTGCGAGGCAGAGGCAAGCACGGCGCAGCTCTGTCAAAGAGGCCTTCTACGAAAAACCCGTCTCAAGCCTTCCTACACGTATACATACAACAACCTATGTCAGTTGCACTGTGCGCCATGCAACCGGATCTTCAAAACCAAGTTTGGTTTTGCTAGTCATATCCGTTCCTATCTACGGAGATTACAAGATTCTCAGTGTACGGACACGTCAGGGAGGATATGATGAACAATGTCTTGTTCATCTATTAAAGTATCATAATGATATTCATTTTCATCATTAAATCCATCTCCCAATAAATCTTGCAGTTGTACCAACTCATCCTCTATTTTTTTAGTATAGGGAATTCAGGTGCATCTAAAAAGAAAAATATATATTAAAAAATATTATTTTACAAGGCAATTGTGGCAAATTAAAAATACTTCAAACAGGAAATAATGCCATTTTTTTCTATAAAAACTGCCGGTAATGCCACTTAAAACAAAACACACTATTCAAGATCCCTTTAAAACTGTCGGAAGTGTTACTTACGACATTAGCATTAATTTTATTTCCATGCAAAAATGTCGGATGTGTTACTTACGACATATAAAGAAAATGTATATTCGTAAAAAAATGTAGGATGTGTTACTTATGACAATAGTACTTAAGGTATTTCCGTAAAAAAATGTCGGAACTACCACATCCGACATTTTAACAGGGACATACAAATCTTTATACGCAAACATTGAAGAGAAATACTATTTGTATATTATTTCATAACATAACGTAAAAACACGCTATTTTCAATAGAACTTTACATAGATAACAATGTAACCTCTCCCTTTGCAAAAATCGTTGTGATTTGAATTAATGCCATCTCGTACTTTCCTCTTTTTTCGTGGATTATTATCAGTATTGGAATGCAAAACTGATTGTATAAACCTTTTCGATCGGTTACCTACTTGCCATAGTGAGTGTAACGCAGCAAACGTTAGTTTTTAATAATTTAAGCGAGGAGCGCGCGAATTGATCATCTGTCCGTGCAACATAGCGGGTACTGGCACTACCGACCGTTTGCCCCCTCCCAACGCCCCGCTAATACTGTCGCAACCTTTCTTCCGACAATATTAAACGGATACTATAGAAGATATGTCTTTGTTAATTTTAATATTTCGGAAAATTAAAGCAAAAATTAAAAACTGTGAATGTAGTAATAAAATAATGGCGTTTTTTAAAGGATTGGCGCAATAAAATGAAAATGGCAATTTTACAGATCCGACTCTTTTAATTGGGACCGACGATATAATCTAGAATATTAAACATTAGAAAGTGATCTAAGCGAGTTGGTTTAACCTAACCGACTCGACAAGATAGTCCTCACAAATTTAGAATATATTATTACTAGACCTCGCGATTATAAGTTAAAAAAAAAAAACAATAAATAATAAATAGAAATAAATAATAATAATCTTAAAAATGCGTAAATCTCAAAAACGGCTGAACCGATTTTGTTGCGCAACGAAACGAACTTAAAAATTCTTTGGATAGTTGCTACACGTATTCAATATCATCAAAAATTTATTCAACTGTTCGAGAGTTACGCGATAACTATAGCGATAACAAACATACATAAAGTCCGTATATTCATAATAGTCCTATTTTGTAAACACAATCTTACCATGTCTTTTTAAGATCTTACAACAATATAAATTAAAATAGACTTTTTAGGAAATTAATTTCATGGTTAATAAATGTTTTACTTTAGAATGTTTAGGTTTTAACTAATATTTGATTTATTTTCAACAAAATTAAAAAAAAAGTACTGTGAAGATTGTTTACATAATAGGACAATTATGGATAAACAGACCATACATACAATGTGTTTTCGCCCCAACTTGAATTATAGCCCTCACTAGCTTCGCTCGCTCGTTCAATTATTATATTCTTCCCCGAGTCCAACACTAAGATAGAAAGATATTTGGAAGTCTATATTAAGTAAGTAATTTTACTACCTCAACTTTGATCGTTTAGTCGTAAGCTTAAAATTCGGGGCTAGAGTTAAGAGTTAAGTGAACGGTTCACGGTAACGGCACGACCGCCTGAGTTACCGCTTCGAAGAGCAATACGTCAGGCACCTCGGGGGATACCGCACGGCCGACACGTTGGACGCCCGCATCCCGCAGCGTGTAGCTGGCTGGAAATACTATAGATACCTAGTATAGGTCTATAGGAAATACTAGGTATGGATGTCAAAATTGGTAAGGATAATACGGGACCGGACAACTTTTTTTTTGATGCTTCTTTGAAATATCTCACATTATAGCCCGGGAAGTAGTGTCATCCAATGTATGGAACGTGCAAATTTTGGTATCGGAAGAATTCACTTGGCACAGGTGTTATATACATGAAGTTAAGCTAATTTAGCCCGGTAGCCATCCACCCCCCCCTGGTGGGTAGGTAGGGGGGGCATTCAAAGGTACACGCCGCCGCGCTTTAGTTAAAAAATCATATCAGCTTCTATTTACCTACCACCTCGAGTTTGGTGTCATTTTCTAGTAAATCAGACATGAGGAATTCATTTTTGAGACATTTAGTATATAGTTTGATAGAAAAAAAGGAAAATATTGACGAAAATATCAAAATCGGTTTGTTATTTTTTTTATTCAACTGTCAATATTTTTGAAAATGATGAATTTTGTGCAAATAAAAAAATACTATATTAAAGAATATTTATCTAGCTTTTAAAAAATATATACTTTAATATAT